>QVOB01003277.1:0-29682 GCA_014839585.1 Pseudomyrmex concolor | reverse complement strand
TCTATATATAATATAAGACTATTTGTGGAAGAAACTTCCTCGCTTCTGACGTCTCGATATATGCAAGCCGAACGAACTATGTATCTTGAGAACTGATACATCTCGTCTGTCAGACTACCGCAAACTTCAAATATGTAACGTGTAAATATGTACTACGTGCACATACTGCATGTATATTTTGTATGTGAAAAAAATCAATATTTCAATATTTTTCGCGATTTAATCTCATCTTCCGGTTTATATTTTATATTTGTTAAGATTTTTAATATTATATTTTTAATTATTAATATTTCTCATTGCGCCAACCTATTTATTATAAATTAAAGAAATAAATTAAAGCGCTGCGCGAGAATTTAGAAAATTTTTCGCAAAAGTATAATATTTTGACACAAGAGTGTGTTTGTTACGGAAATAAACTGAAATTGATTTATTAGCAATTACTCAACTTTTACAATATTTACTTTCCGGTGATTTTAAAGCAAACTTTTGGAAAAGATGCTAAAGCGGCACATTAGAGTGCACGTTCCATCAATTACGGTGCTTAAACATTTATTTCTATGTAGCCGTCGTGCAGCAGCAATTCTAGGCGCTATAAACTGCATGTTCGCGGGTTATAAACCAGTTCTAAAGTGTTTTACACTGTTTGATTGAACGAAGTGCTGTAGGACCGAAATAAAACGGATGATAGAATCAGTGATAGATCGGATGAGAGAGAGAGAAAGAAAGGGAGAGAGGAGAAAGAAATGCGACGCGATCGTCGGACGATAAAAAAATCTGCTTGTAAATACGCGAGGTATATATTTCGTCGAAATACATACGTTTTATTCGCTTTCTATCAATATATTGATGAAGAGAAGAGAAAAAGAGATAGGAGAAAGTCCTTCATGCACTCGTCGATACTGCGACGATACGAGCGACCATCTGCGAATATGACACTTCCGCTTATCTGTAGTTTTATACGATACAGCGCGTATCCAAAAATCATAAAAAGTTTTTTTCAATAATAGATTCTGCTGGCTGATTTCGAATTTCGATTTTTTTTTAAGTTAAAAGTTGAGAAAATTTATCATTCGTTACTTTTTGATCTTTTACATTGCGCGTCTTTTGTTATTTAATCCGTGAAAAATTCTACTAAAGTAAAGTTTTCCTAAATTTAAACAAAGTTAGCAGTTTTTTTTATCCATTTTCCAAAGCACACAATTTGCGAAAAACAATTCTTTTAGTTATGATTTAGAAATGATTTTAACAATTTTGCTAAAGAAAAATTGTTCAAATTAGCTGATCTATTATTAAAAAAATTTCCGGTTTTGGAAACGTCCTGTATATTTATACGGAATATCGTCGTTTCTATCTCTCAAAAGATACTTTTCTCTATGCTCTCTGCGCATCTCCATCGAAATACCTCGGGATTTTTCTGAAATCTGATCGAGATTGCGTTGTTCGTCGCGCGTCGCGTGTTATCCCGCTAACGACCGATCCGGCAGTGACTTTCTCAGAGAAACTTGAAAATGGGTATCCGACACAGCGGAAATGTCGCACGATACGTTTACCGAGAGAGTTCGTCGTAGCGAGAATCTTCCGTACGCCGGAAATTAGACGTTAATCCGCGTATGTCAGCTTCGCGAGAAGAAAATCCGCGCTTCTTTATTTTTGTAAAGAGATTTATTACGTTTCCGAGTTTTTCAAAAAAAAAAAAAAATACACCTACGTAAAAATACATCTCTACATATTCTCTGAAAAAAAAAAACGCGAACAGAAACAATGAACTTTTCGTAAAAATTATTCACTTTCCATTAAAAATTGAAATTAACTTCGTATCGAGGTGATATTTCATTTTCCATTAATATGTCGTCAAACATCTGACGTGCGCATACATCTACGTTTATTTTGCAAATGCGCAGTTCGGAATATCAAATATCGTATAATCAACCTATACTCGGCTAATGTTAATATACTTGCGTATAATGAATGCATGATCATTTCCCGAAATACGCGGCAATTAACTTGACATCGCTAATAATGTTTTGTAGGTCGCGTCAATTCACTGATATGTTCATTTCCGCGCTAATTAATTAATAATACGCGAAAGTAACCCCGCGGCGTTATCGTAGTCGACGATCGCGTGCGCGACACGTCAAATCGTATCTCAATCATCGAGTCAACGACGTCACTTGAGCACTCGCGTCTTCGAACGAGACTGTCGTGTATGTAAATATCGTCGACATTATAAATGCGCAATAAATAACAAGCGCAGTCTCTCTCGCGCGATCCGGTTAACCCAAATTCGATTAACGCACAAGCCGACCGACGCGTTTGCGCGCGTAATCCATCGTAAAAAAAAACGGACAAGAATCTGCGAAAGGATAGCGAAAACCCAAGTGACACGGTTAGTATACAGATTTAAATCTCCGTTGATTTCCTACTTTCTCTCGATTGCGATTCGGTAATCTGGAATTAATCTCAATCTCGCACGCGCCGCATCCATTTCATATATTTTCACATCATGTAGCAACGAAAGAAAGAATAAACCGGGATAAAGAGAACAACCGGATGCAACTCGTTCGCAGAAACGAAGATTAGTAAAAAAATAAGGCAAATAAAATTGAGAGAATAAATTTAGCAATTTAACGTAGAAATTGCAAATTATTTCTTTGGGATATTTTACTCTTTTGAGGAAAACTAGCATTTTTACTTTTTTTTTTTTTGCAGTAAACAACAAATTTCTTAATTTCCCTCATTTTTTTCATATTCTAAAGAAAGAAAGACTTTAACAACGGAAACAGGAATGACGGGGATGTGCGAGAGTGACGCGCGTTTTCTGGAAAAACTTGCGAATACGTAAGTGCGTCATGCGGCGCGCACTGGAAATGTCCAAAAAAAAGTGCATCTGCAAAAATGAAGAGCGACGCGGGGCTTGACATTAATCCAGTCGTTATGCATTCGGCACAGCCGTAGCGAACTTTTGAATATTCACGCTCTGGCATACACATTTTAATCGCGAAATGGACAGCCAACGCGTGGACAGTAAACGCGTAAATCACGAACAAGTCTCGCAGGAGATCAAAATTGCGATATGTATATATTTTTTTTTTTTTTTTTTTGCCATCCGCACGATCTTTTGAACGAAAAGTTTCGAGTAGAGGGAAATCGCGCATGTGTGTGCCAAAAGTTTTCCACGGTCGCACAGAAGAGACGATTCGGGGATGTATAGCGTAATCCTGTTAAACGAAGTTCGCAAAAATGTCCAGCGATTTCTGTATGTCGCGCGTGAGAGTTATTTTTGCTCGTTCGGAAAAAATTCGATTTTAAGAAATTTATTTTTTATGTAACACACACGCACACACATGAAACGCGTATAGAGAAATAGTTTTATTTATAATTGCCAGCCGCTTTGCCAGCAATGTAGATAATGTGTGTTAAACATATTTAGACGCTATTCAACGTGCAAGAGATATTTTTACACGCTATAATTATTTGTTTCTATCGTATACAAAAATCCGACGTGATTATTATCATACTCATGTTACGAAATCGAACGGAGTTTACGTAATCGGACGGAGCAAGAAATAGAAACGTCACATGCTCGGATTTTTTTTTCGCCATCCATCATTACGATGTCGCGGGACGAGTTTGACACGTCTGACATTACGTCGTAGTTAAGATGCATATTCCTGAATTTTTCACGCACGCAAGACGACGACGGCCGCGGATTTGCCGAGTGAAAGCAAGGGTGAATATTTTTAAAAAAACGCACAGCCGCGTGTAAGTTAAGCGCGCGCGCGCGTCATGTGCAGAAAAAAAACGTACAGAGATATATTGATTTTTTACAGTTATGTATAGATGCTGTCGTAGTGCGCGCGGCCGGGATCTTTGTTACCGTTAAAGACCCCGCGCGCCGCCGGTGTACATATAAATATTTTTCAAAGCTAAGCCGTAAGTTAACGCGGACGGGACAAGGTTTACTTTCATCATCCCCTTTACGTCGCTGATAATCTGAGCAGACGCGACGAACGATAGATGAGGCCCTTTCTCTCTCTCTCTCTCTCCCCCCCCTCTCTTCTTCTCTCTCCGTGATTGATAGCTTCTGCTTGTTATTCTCGATTATTCGAGTCGTTTCGTCTCTCGGTTGTCACAACTGGCATTTTTCTCTCCTTCGCGGTAACTATTTGTCTTTCGCCTTATAAAAAAAGCACGCGAGATTTAAGTGTCTTTTGTAGTTCAAAAGACACTTAAATCTCAAAGTAATAATAAGATCGTTTTGTAATGTCAAAATAGAAGATTTTGTGATACAAATTCTCTTACGTTAGAATTGAAAAAATTTTTATCGCAATCAATTAATTTGGATATGCGGGCGTATGTTTTACATTTGACAGCGTTATCGACAATAGCTGATAAACGTGTTGAAATGGATTTCTGATTTCGTGAGCTTGACGTTGCACAAACTACCTAATATCCCACAAATCTCTCAGAAGCGCGGCAGAACGTGTATTTGTGCGGAGCTTTGATCAATCAAGTACATAAAGCTAGTAGGATTGATTGGTTTACATCGGTGCGTATAGCAGATCGAAGAAGGAGTTCAAAATGAATGTGTGTGTGTAGTTGGCGAGATATTGAAGATTCTTGAACGCATTTATATATTTAATGTCTGAGAAAAATAAGTAACCTATTTTAGGATCTACTCTTTTGCATCGCATTTGCTATTTTCTCGATCTTAAGTGCTTATGGCGAAACGTGATTATCACATTGATCGATCGTTCAGTTTGCCCCGACGAAACAATCATTCAAACTTATCACCGCGAGCTATCGAAGTATGTGATTACGTCGTTACCGTAAATCGAATACTCCTATATAGACATACATATAATGTCAACGTGCCGACGTGATTGAATTATTTTGACTATATTATAAAAAGAATGATCATGTTCATACGCTAATTAAAATACAGCCGATACCTTCGATTTATTTATATCATTTATTTTATATTTATTTTTAAAAGCAGTATCGAGCTTCTTTTGTTTCGAATTTTTACAAATAAAATAATTTTCACGATCTTGCATGTAAGTAAATGTTTGCGCGAAATAACATTTCACTGTTGTAGTTTTTCATTAAATTGTTTGCGTTTTACACCGCCCAGTGTGATAAATGAGCTTTTTATTTCGGAAAAAATAATTCTTGTTGTTTGCTCAGAAAAAAATTTAATTGATATTTTATTTATATATATTACGATTCTCTATCGCAAGATTAAATTATAATTTTTTTTTTTTATAAATAGATTTCTTTTCACTACACGGTGCATCGCGTTGTAATAATCTTTGAACGAGATAATAACGCAAGACATGTTCGTAACGATGTACTGCACAATACATTCATTCTATTTGTTCAATCGATGTGCTTGCTTGGCCCCGTACATTTCTTGGACGGTATTTACAACTACGGCCATTATATTATTTCCGTGGTATTCTTGGTCTTTGCAGACGATATATATGACTTGTCATCAAAATTTTTCTCTTCGAACGATGATGAATTAAGAAGAATTATAAAAGTACATAAATCGGCTCTAGAATTTAATAAAATAACTTCTAAAAAATAAATTCTAAATAATAAGTATACTTAAAAAAAAAAAGTATTATCAAAAGAATTTTTCAACAATAATTATCAGTCGTTTTTCCTTAACAAAATAAAATTTCGGACAATGCGTTCATCCACCAGAAACGGTATATGTACATTGCTTATCTCGATATAATACGCCAAAGCAGTTATATCATGAGCGTATTTTAAACGTCTAATCAAAATTTAATGGCGTATTAAATGTCACGTCACAGAAGAGCGCATTTTATGTGACGCGAATGATTTTTAATCTCTTGTAATAGCATTGCAAGATTACACGCTCTCCCAATATATCGCGACGACGTTGGACGAAATGCGTTTTTTTTTTTGGTTTTTTTTTTTTTATCGCTTTTCGGTCTCAAGCTCGGCCGGTGATTCGGAAATTCGAGCTGTTCATTACGCGGAAATACATCGAAGAAACGTCGAAACGATCCGCATGATCGACGATCTCCGCCGCTTACTTTTTCCAACCCTTACGATTTTCACCGCTCGCTTTCCATCTCCCTCTTTCTCTCTCTCTTTCTCTATCGTTCGAGACCTGCAGAAATAGGAAATAGGTTACGAAGCGAAGCGAGGAGGGACACGTTATGTGTCGTGGACGAGGCTTGTGATCGATAGGGTCTAAACCGCTCCTACCAGGCCGCCTTATCCCATACCAACGCCATTCCGCCATACCATAACCCCACACGTACACGTATCGTGTTTACCAACACTCTTGCGCGTTACAAGTGCATAATGCGATATACATAAATACACAGGAGATGTCAAGGGGGAATATATATCGGCGCTACGAGCGCGGCGAAAAAGCGCAACTCGTGTTTGCCGACACGAACTCGCAAAAAAATATACGCCTATCGATATATTGCCCCGTTGCGCTGCAATTGCTTCTTTTTTCTTCTTCGCGCGATCCGTGATGTGCTTTGCAATCCTGGTGGTGGATATAAAATGTCGTCTTTCGCAATCAATTTTAAACGAAAAAATTACGCGAGAATTTTATAGTTTTTTCCCCGAGACAGAAATGTTTCAAAAGAAAAAATTGATTTTGCGAAAGATGCGCAATACGTGTCTCGTGTTACGTGAGCGTTCGCGGCGTAATGATGAAGAGAGAATTTATAATAAATCAGTTGAGGTGCATATCATGCGGCTTTGATAAAATTCCTCTTTTTTTTTGCCAAACGACGAAACATGAGTTATGCCATTGTTTCTACACAAAAGTTCATTCCGAGAAGGCAAGCGTGAAAAGTTGGCGGAGAAATTCAGATAAATTGCAGATGTTTCTCTCACACGTGCAACCAGGTTATTCCTATAATTCTACGTGTAAGAGATGGTGAATACAAACGACATGTGTGTATTCATGAAGATGCTCTTGCACGTGTATATAACGCGCGATAAACAAAAAAATATTTAAATTTGCAAGTTTGTGTAACGTTACATCTTGCGCGGTTGATATTTTAGAAATTTTCAATTTATTTGCAAGTGGTGCATTTGCATTGAAAAAAAAAAAAAAAAAAAACGATGCTATCTGAAAGAAGCGGAAACATATAGCGGTATTTATTATTTAAATTCTACGATAAGTGGCTCCGAAATCACATGATATGTGAAACGTTTTTTTTTTTTTTTGCGGTTTACATGTGAGAGAGTATTTTCTCCCGTCATCGAGAAGCAATTTTTGCGTCGACGTCGTGGAAATATCGAAATTTCGTTCCTTTCGACGTCTTAATCCCGCAGGAGATTTCGGGCTTCCTTCCGACAAGACTTCTTGACGACTTCACGTTTCAGCTACTACGAGATTCTCATCCACTCCATCCAAAATGTTAACCTTTCGGTCGGAAATTCCGCGAACGTATTCCCGACGAAACTTATCCGCGTATGTAACATCCGCGATTGCTTTATTGCTTCTAATCTAACGTGTGTATTTGAACGAACGCTGTAACAATTCCGACGAAACCTTTTTCGTTCTCCTATTCGGTGTACACGGCAGCTTTACCCTTTTCGTGTTGCGTGAACTAAACACACGTGTACGTGTCTACACATAAGTGCGTTTGTCTCTCCGAAGATAGTACGTAGCTCTCTCTCCTCGGAATAAAGTTCCCTTGTATGTTCAATATTTACTTAGCTCGTGTTAATCCGATGTAGATAACCCAGTTAAAAGACAATCGCACGAACGAAGGACGAACCGCGTGCAAAGAGTGCGTACAAATGACGATTGTCTTATGTAAAAAGTTAAAAACCCTTTAAAAAAATATCGTATAGATATATTGTGTAATTGCGAAAGGATTCTTCGTACAATTGCTCCGTCATTGCGTGAATCATTTATTTCTAAGTTTTTTTTTTATTTTGTATGAAAAGACTGGTGGGATTAATTCTGTTGTGTATCTTCACAATGACTTTGCGCGTTTTGTTCAATCTACGTCTCAGAACACCGTTTGATCAAGCTCTCTGTCGTGCTCCGAGAAGACGAAGATTTTTCAAGGAGAGACAGACGAAATCTACTTAATATTTATCTCTCTCAATACGCTTTGCGTCGCAGATATCACGCGGACTTGCGTCCTCATGTAGCATATCTCGAGATTATCTCACGAAATATTCAGCGATTTTTTTGGGAGAGAGAGAGAGAGAGAGAGAAAGAGAGAGAGAGAGAGAGAGATGTAAATCCTCGCGACATAATCCGTAGTTTTTTTAGTTTCTCATAATCTAGCCTCTTTGGATTTATGTCGGGAAACTAAACGAGCACCATGGGAGCCATTATAAACTCTGTTCGTTCTGCCAGTGTTTCAAGTATGCTTATCAAAGCGAATTGCGAAATCGATTATTCAGAACGTGAGGTCGATCGTCGATCGCGTCGCGGCCAAGTCAAAATTCTGCGCTCTCTTAGTTTGAATTTAGTTTTCCAAGCGTTTTTGATTTTACAGTAGACAGAATGATGTGGAATTAGACTTAAAGTGTGAAACAGAAGACGGACAATTTCTTAAGTAAAAATTAGAACTGCGAACTTTAAAGCAAAATTCAAAAAATTGAAGTTCTCTGCTCTGTTTTATTATTTGTATAATTTGCAATGTTTTTAGTATGTTTTACATTTCTTCTGGATTGCAATAATATTTTTACGAGGTCGCCAATCAACTTATTCTTGAACGTCACTATCTAAATATCTGAAAGAACTCACGTGACACAAAATACTCGCGGGAAATGTCCGTTTCTCTCTCTGAAAGTATTTAGTGGTCTCAAGGAGAAGCTCGAAGTTGTACTCTGAGTCTTAAGATCTTAGGAGTTAGGTACTGTCAAAAGAGGGATTGACTTCCGTGTTTGGAAATCAAAATAGGAAAACAATTCAAACAATTTTCGTCGCGAGCGATATCGCTCCTTGGAGTTGGACACGCACGTAAACTCCATTCTCGTCTTTTCAGGAGCATGCGTAATTACGAGGCCACATTCATGCGTTCAGGGTTCACCTGGGCGCTGTGCTCACCTTACGTGATGTGCTGCCGGCGGCGATGTATGCCGGAGTTGGTAACCTCGTTCTGAATCAAGGCGGCGCGGTTCGGTCGCCGAGCACGGCCAATCGAGAACGTTTGCGGTCGGTGAATGACTGCGTCGAACGGTGCGCTTGTCAAAGCGCACACCCGATATATAAACGCTGGCTTCGTGCATGTGTGTATTTGTATGTATATGTGTGTGTATGCAAACACACCGGTGCGCGCGACGACGCGTGTGCATGTTGTACACGCGCGCCGGGGACGATGATTACCGAAGGGATATATCGTCCAGGGCTGTAGGCCACAGGCGGGGTGTGACAGATTTCACGGGACGACGAGCTAACGAAAAACTAGTCGGCTGTGAGGCGACGAGAAGGCAGAGACTACACAACTACCTTCTTTCCTCTTTCCTCCCGCGCCGTGTCCGTTTCCCGTCTTCGCTTAACCCTCCCCTTCAAACACTACCCTCGTCGCAGTTTGCTTCGCTTTTATCCGTTACATTCCAGCTGCCAGAGCCAGACACTCTCGAGAAATATCACTTGGCGTCGTCGCTTTGTTGAGTGAGTTGTATTATTATCGAATTGCAATTTGCGCGCTTCGATCTTTTCTTTGTGTATAACGCGCGCGATTAAAATATTACCTCCTCAATGAGAATTCGAGTTCGGAACCGGTCAAGCATTTCCTCTCGAGACGTTTCGCTTTCCAAAGTCTTCCAATTTCTACGGAGGTAATATTTTTCTTTCATTTATTAACGGAAAACGATCTTTTTTTTTTACAATCAATGAGTCGGAAAAAAGAAAAATAATCTTGTCAACAACAAACGGAAAAAAATACCTAATTATTTTTGCAGTACAACTTGCGCGCGACTCTCTACTGATCCACTTATTAATTCGACGGATAACAAAATGACAAGCTGACGTAGCGAGCTAAGATAGCGGGAATTTGACGAGAGTTCGTCAACTCCACTCCCGGAGGGATCAGAAGTGCTCTCGTTAAACAACACCCTTCGTCCCTTTTCCTCTTCTCTCTCTTCCTCGTCGCGTCGCAGAGGATTTGCCGCGGGCCGCGAGTTGGCTCGTCCTAACGAGAATTCTTGTTGCGCAGTAGAAAAAGGCGGCTTGTGTTCACGACACGTCGTAAACGAGCCCGTCGTTGCTTCTCGCTTTTTCAGTACAGCAAGAGCCTTTACGATCCGGCCGGTCCGGTAATTAGAGAAACGTCCGCGCCTCGTCCGTTTTCTCTCTCGACGCAATCTCTCTCTAGCCGCGTTTTATTTTGTTTTCACGGACTCGTGGATTCGTTTCACAAGTCACGACTACTATTACTACTTTATTCCGAGATCGGCCTACGTTCTAAAGTGGCTTTTATCATAGCGAACATCTCTATCCTCGAACGTTTTTCTATGTGTTTTAACGTTTATTCATACATTTACAATGTACGATAACGTGAATTTTACATAGAGAATTCTACGGACGTCGCAAACGTGTGCGATATTTTTTTGTGCAGCGGCAAACGAATATGTATATATTAAAGGAAATTAACTAATTAAAAGCTTTCGCGATTAATACGCAAACACGATTCTTTTCTGTTTCAACAACGTGAGACACTTTAAAAACATTATTTCCATCTTTTTTATATAGAAAAAAAAAAGAAACAACATACGAGAAGCTTTTATAATTTACTAAATTATGTTTTTGCTCTTTCTTTTAATGATATAATCAAATCCTTTGTATTTTAGTTGGCGACGTGTGAGATATTTCGAAGAGACAATTTTCATATTTCTTTTTTTCCAAAGAAGAAAAAGAACGGTTTTTAAAATAACTTCGTGTTTACCGCACGTATGTGTTTTCGTTAAGGCGACGATAAAATTCACCACAAAATCGCGCGTTTCCATTCTGGTCCGAGAGATTGGTATTCGAGGTACATACTCTATATATAGTAACTCTCTCTAAACCCAACTCCGCGTTTACTAGCAAGCAGGAATTTCGGTATGGCGGTTGGTCGTACAGGTGACAGCCGCTCGATCAACCTTCCATGTATCTAACACACAGAGAAGCCCTTTGTACACGCAATAAGTCTATCGGGTGTCATATAGGGTGTTGCGCCACCGACAATCTGCGATTCAGACTTCACATGTCAATATGTAACCAACCAAAACGAAGCGCCGCTCCCGATTTATTAATCGATGTCTCGCAACCGTCCCGATGTGTTTCCGCAAACACGCGATACGGATTTGGTCTTGAAAAAGTGAAAAATTAGAATCGAACACGATATATTAAATACGAAGTTTTTTTTTAATATTTTTTTATTTTAATTCTTAACAAAAGAAAAAATAATTGCATCAGTTTCAAAGAGCATCTCGTGAATTCTCACAAATTCGTAAGTAAAAAACTCTTTTTGCATTTTGCCAATCTCAACGATGCGTTATTGTCATTTTGCAATTATTTTTGTCTTTCTCTTTCTCTTTTTCTTTCTTTCTCTCTACATATATATCACTTATAAATATATTGCAATGTCTCTCTGTAAGCTTTTTTTATCCTTTTCATAAGCTTTATAAGCTCTGCAGCTTTGCAACTTGGAACAATCGCTTGCATTGACGAGATACGCGCGCGCGACAAGGAACACCTGTGTTCCTTAATCGTCGAAGGGAAAACTTAGCAGGCATAATCTTCTCTCTATCTAGCATTTTCCTTCTTCATTCGTCTTGTTCACGCTGCGTCGTTATCAGTCGGCTGTCAGCTCGCGACTTTGTCAGGTGCATTATCGCGTCGTCTCTAGTGCAGCCGAAAAACTAAAAAGTCGCGGCGGGGATTCTCGCAAATTTCATCGGGTGAGATTAGAGTGCGCCGCCCACAGAGAGAGAATTTTTCAGCAGCAGGGAGAAGGGAAAACTTGCGTGATGCGTCCCGAGGAGAGCGAAATTCGCGAACAAACAAGTCGGGCGCTTCCGCGTTCTTCTTTCTCTCATCGACCGTTCTCGCGTCGTTCAAACTCGTGTTCTCAAGTGCATCTGGCGTCTTTCGTGTTTTTTCTCCCACTTCCGCATTAGCTCGCGGCATAACTTCCGTAATTTCCGAGATCCGCTCCGCGTCTCCATTGTCGCCGCGACTTCTTGTCACAAATAGGTACTCGGACGGCTGACGTGGGCGTTAGTTTAAAACGTTGCCTGCGATTCAGACTCGAGCAACTTTTTCTTTTCAAACCAACGGGAAAAGTTACGACTAATGTAAGTTGCACAAATCTTGCGAGAGAATATTATGGGATTTAATAAACTGTCACTCACATATACACAGAAAAAACAATTGTTTTTTAAGTGATAGAAAAATTTTATTTTGTGTCTCTTCCTGAACTGAGTTTTCGATTTTAGAAAAAAGTTATACATATTTTATATATGTATAAAATATGATATTTTCTTTCTTGTTTAAAAATATTTCCGTAGTCGTAATATTTTTATATTTAGTTGCTGCTGTGCTGCAGCTGCTACAGGTATAGCAGCTTTCATTTTATACGAAACGATTTTACGATATCCGATACTTTATACGAGTATTCAAATATCGTGATATTTTGTAGCACGTGTAAATTATATAGAATGTGACATCGATATTTTTATAATTGCGATCGTGAAGTAGAAAATACGATCTTGTTGGAGATGACACGGTAAGAGATTTAATTGGAGAAATCATATATGCACATTAACGTTTTTCGCATTCGTATACGCGCTACTTAAACTGCATCGTTTTTTTTTTTTTTAATTCTGCGAAAATCTTTTAATAACAAACGCATGCTGAAAACGCATATCCCTGTGCTGGATTTCAGTTGTTTGCAATGCTGATCCTGCGTCGAGGTCGTCGTTATCTTTTCTTGTCGTGTTTTTTTTTGTTTTGTGAATTTTTAAAAAGTAAAATCTATTCATATGTATATATATTATACATATATGAATATATATGAAAGATGTGTATGTGTGTACAAAGAAGAATTAGCCAAATAGAGATGATAACGCGCATGTTGCTTTAGAGCTATTTAAATATTTGCTTACGTGATTTTTATGTCATGCACAAAAAGAAAGATAAATTTACAAAGAAAAGTGAAGATCTAATTATATTAAAAGATTATGAACGATGTGTGTGTGCGTGTGAAGTATGCACTTAACATTGATTAAACTTTTTTTATTTATAACTATAATCTAATGTTTTACAATATTTTAGTTATTTATTTAACGCTAGAGCGCGAACTGTGTAATTTAGTTTGATCCGGGAATTGTCCAGAACTGACTGAGAATTATGAATCGTGTATTAACTTGGCGCGCGCGCATATCCGCCGTGAAAAACAGGATCAATTTTTCCTCCGTCGTCGCGTAATGCAGTTTACGCGGACGCTATTAAAAAAGTTACTCCCGCGACGACTGAATGAATACGCGTCCTGATCCCTCGAACGTCCGGCGCGAAATCACATCAGCCGAATATAGTGAAATTCGTCTTCTGATTAGCGTTTCTGATTAGTGATTCGATTACTCGTTGATTATACATTTGTCGACGTCGCTGTCATGCGGCAAATCGCGATTGAAAAAAGTCAAAATGCACATTGTAGGTATATATGTATGTATACACCGTATCCGATTGTCTTTAATGTCTTTACTTTATTTTTTTTTTTTTTGCGTCGGTTTCTACGAGTACTTCCGCGTTCGCCTGTTAACTGTAAGCGGCGTTATTTCGTTTTTTCTCGCTTTCTCCGTTTCTCGCTGTACAGAGAATCTTCCCTTGTTTTTTTTTTTTTTTTTTTTTTTTTTTGCTCACCGGAATCAGATATCCAGTTAAATAAAATAAAGAAATTCCCCGGCAATGTAAAAGTTTTTCCGGTAACTGGCGAGAAAACGTTTACGAGCTAAAGCTAACGTCACGGTTCTTTCTCAATTCCGAAGGTCGTCGTAACGACACGACGACCGGCACAAATCGCATTTTTCTTCCTGTTTCGCGTTTTTATCCGATTATCGCGATTTCTCACATTGTCGGAAGGGATCATGAGACAATATCGAAAGAACAGAGAAGAGAGAAACTTCGAAATTTCTCGCGGAGAAATAATGTACAAGTTGATTTGTGCGGTCAAAATGAAGAACATTGCGTAAAATTTTCTTCGCATTACATGTAACGCAAATAAGCAGCGTTTCTAAGCGTTCGTTGAAACATTGTTATAACAATGCAATGTCTTACTAAAATGTGATTACGTGTAAAACTACATATTTACGTTTTCGCACTTGTGCTACAACGAAAAGTACTGAAAGAGCGTAACGAGCTTTTCATCTTATAAATTAGTTATCAGCTACTAACGGTAAAGAGGATTTTCGAGTAATCTCCAGAATAAAAGAGAGCTTAACGAATTTAATGAAAGACGCATAGGCTTCGCGTGTGTGACGTTTGTAGCGTGTCACACGCAAGAGACGTCTACTTTCGAAACTTCCGGTCTGAGGATCTACCAAATTTCTAATAATTAAAGCCTCAAAGTCATTTTATTACACTCCGCGATTATAACAACAATAGATTATTATTATTATTTCAGTATTAGTATCAGTACTGTGTATCTATGTGAAAAAAAAAAAAAAAAAAAAAAAAAAAAATAAAACTCGTTTTCATAAAACGCGAGTTAACAGATGCGTCCATTTTCTCCCGACAATTTTATTTAGTTCTTTCAAACTTTTTGCGCATAAAAAGCGCCAGAGCGAAGAGCTAAGATAGAGCGTGTCGGAAAAAGTTTGGGATGAGCGTAAACCGCGCGAATAAAATTGCAAGGATCAGACGATTTAAGATGTCCGGATCATCACCTTTGGACGGATGAGCAACAGTAGCTCTTGTCAGTCGATCTTCTGTTTTATGATTATGGACAAACGCTGATAAAGCGCATCGATGAAACCGTCTCGCAAGACATTCTCGTGTGCTCGTCTCGTTAACGTCGGGCAGCGACGGGGATAACGTTGATGCCGCTGCTGTCGGCGCCATCGTCGAGCTAACCCCTGTCAGCCCCTCTGATACAGTATTCGCGACTCGACAAATACGATTACCTCTCAGTCGGG
The DNA here is from genome assembly GCA_014839585.1 of Pseudomyrmex concolor. Classification (NCBI taxonomy): domain Eukaryota; kingdom Metazoa; phylum Arthropoda; class Insecta; order Hymenoptera; family Formicidae; genus Pseudomyrmex; species Pseudomyrmex concolor. The sequence continues at coordinate 14,538 of QVOB01003277.1, read as the reverse complement.
TTGAAGCAAGTAGTGCTTGTGGGTACACAAACTTGCCCCAGATATTGGGGCTCAAGCTTCTTAGCTTCGTCTCTTCTCATATCTCTCTCTTTCTCTCTCATCCCATCTCTGTTTCTCTTTTACGCTGCCGGACCTTATCTCTCTTTCCTTCGAACATTCTCTCGTCATCGTAACCCTTCCGCATCGAACCTTTCGATGTCCCCTTGGCGATTCCTCGGGTAATGTGCAGTCTAGATTATATTCTCTCTCCTCTCGTCCCGCTTTAAATCTGATTCGCACGATCGTCAGTTATCTCGCGAAAAGACAAATTTGCTTACGCCACAATTCCCGTCCGATCCTTGTTCGCTATTATACGTCGAGTTAATTTGTCGGTGTAAATTCCACCAGCGTGATCCGGTGTCCGATGATCGACGTAGTTTCGAAGAAGTGCGCGCGTTGCGAAATGCGAAGCCTCTCTGACAAGCGGGAAATTCGACACGCGCGTGTCCGACCTGAATAATTGGAATTAATTGCGGTAGTGTCTTTCGCACAGTTGACGCTGTGTGTAATTTACCTTGCGGTTATTTTATTTAAATGTTGTGCTTTGTACAACTGTATTTATTATTTTTGTACAACTGTATTTATATTCTGCACAGTGTGTCAAGATATTTATCTCATATTTTTTATTCGCGGTATATTCTGCGCAGAGTGTCCGGGTATTTTTACATATTTTTAACAACATAATTTTGAGGTAATTTTAATATAATTTTTAACATGTTTTTTAACTTTCGAAAATACGATTACAAGTCGATTCTAGGTTGAAACTCGAGCAGCGTGTCCCCTGACACATTTCGTATAATTGCTCGGAGACTTCATCCAACATCGTCGACGGTATACATCGGCGACGTTGGCTTACCACACTCTTAGGTCCCTTGTAAGCGCATCGTGGAAATACGCACGACAACTTAATTTGCTCGAGTTAATACACATATCCGTCCACTTGATAGACCGAACATTGTCACGTGTTCGAGTTTGATGAAATTGCATGTTATCTCTCGCGTAATTGATGCAGTTTGCTCTCTAATATGCGGGAAGAGATATAATTTCGCGCGAAGATGTGAAAATGCGAATATCGGGTTCACGTCTACTTTGAATCTTTTTTTTTTTTCTTCAGTTCATCCATCATGCCCACTTATCGTCCCGTAATTATCCTGTCAGTCGATCGTAAACGCTCGTAGCTTGCCCCGTTACGTGATTTCTCTTCGCGACGAAAATGTCTATCACTGAGATTTTTTTTTCTGACAAACGCCTTGATTTGTTTCAGGCGAAAGTTTTACCCAACAAATCCCGACTATAAATTGCGTATTTAAAACATTTGAAAATTTCGAGAACAGAAATTTGTGCAAAATTACGAAGAAAACGAGAAACTCTTTTGTTTTAGATAAATTGTGTATTTCCGGTATTATAGTACGTTAATTATTATCGTGCACGTATGTTAATTAATACGTTATAACGGAAATTATTTCTTGAATTTAATGAACATGCTTTGGGCGCTATTGCTCGTCTATCTCATTTAAATTGTACAACGCGAAGTAATATGATGTGTATGATATGTAATGTACAATATGACCTACCGCGATAATTTTAATTTACATTTATATATTTACGATCTAATCGGCGAAAACTAATGATTCAATTTACCTTTTTTTTTCTCAAAGTAGAAAGAAAATTAATATTAAAGTTTATATAAAATACCCGTAATAATATTAATATATTATAATATATTATATTTGTTAATAGTGAAACATTAATACTATTAATGGTATAAATTTTTAAAAATCTTAAAAAATGAATTTAATTAATGTATATTAATGTATATTAATTTTTAAACCGCACAAAAAATTAATTTATATAATTAATTTTCATTGTTACATTTTTTTCTTGCGCTTTCTTGTTTTATCTCGCCAATTTAAGAAAACCGTTGCGTCGGTTATCTCGATACCGTTTTGAGACAATTACGGGAGAATGCGACAATTAAAGGAGAATTGCGAATGACAAACGAGGTCGAGCGCGCGAAGTTCCGCAAGTTGCATCGCGCACACACACATACACACGCAAGCTGATTAATGCAGCCGAAAATGAGGGCTCTCGTTAACCGCTCAGCGCGTAATACGGCGCAGCGAAGCGAGGACGAACGCGCGTAATACGCACTGGATGAGGCATCCTCGACAAGCGGGCGTTTTAATTTGCTGTCTATTGGCAACGGCCACGAACTATGAGATCGTGTGGCGCGGAGCGAATCCCCAACAATCCCCGCATATCGCGCAACAACAACCGCTTGACTTGCGCGCGCGTTGCGCATCCTGGCACACTTGCTTTGGGCAACTGCGCCGCTAATTGTACTCGACTTCGCCGCGCACAACGTCCGATGCCCTCGGCAACGAGGTTATTATCAGTTACGCTGGCACACTTTCCCTCGACTAAATCCGATCACTTTGGGACACTTCTTGAGAATCTTCGAAAAATATCGGTTAAACATTGGCAAGAAAGAGAAAGAAAGATAAAATTATGGTACATTCTTGTGCGTAAAAAATAAAGTCAAATAAAATTAATAAGTGACAGTAGAATTTCGCGCGCAGTTATTGGTGCAAAAAATTCTCGATTCAAATTCCTACATGGAATTAAAAAATAAACTTACAGGAACAAAAAAATGTAAATTATAACATAAGGACTAACTTATCAAGTAAATTGACAAAACTTGGTATTTTCTTATTTTTCTATCATGTGTGTAGCGATCAGTATAAAAATAACAGAAACGATGTGTATGTAGTATATGTTGTCTATATATCTAGCGAATTGTTGCACGTGTAAGAAAATGTTACGCTCGCGTGAACAGCGACCGGACGATGGGAATATTTTGTCTCAATTGCACGACAATAATGGGGATGAGCACAGTTATTTTTCTAAAGCTTTTCGTTTCGCTGTTTTGGTTCCACCGGTCGGTTAATATCTATACGGAGTGAATATCGGACGAAGCGAACCGTAGCGACACAAACGACGTTTTAATTTCATATCGATTAGAAAGCCCATGGCAGATTACAAGGCGGTATCACGTGGGCCAATAGTTTCATCGACACGACGGATATAGTAGGGCTTAGCTTTATACGAGGTAAACGGGTGACAAAGCATGTTTCTCGAACGATGAGTACCGTGTAACAGGGTAATTAAGGTCGCAGGTGCATTAAACGGAGAAACACGATGCAGCTTTTTCGAGCCTACGTTCAGCACGGCGCGTTTATTGACGTATTGTCAAGGTAAAAGATCGGGACACACAACTTTGAAGTCTCAATTCACGCTGGCTTGCGTTTAATATAACCGTTGTGCTAGAAAAAACAAACCGTTATTATAAAAAAGAGTAACACAGCCCTGAATATGTATGTTCAGTACCCCCGTTGTATTATGTGAAAAAACGCGTTGACTCTCTGATTGGAATTAAAATCGCGCGCTGTGTCTTGGAAAGAGAGAAAGAAAGAGGGAGAGAGAGAGAGAGAGAGAGAGAAAAGTGCGACGTTTTATCGATCTCACTTCTAAAATAGAAGCTCTCTCTTTAGACCGAGTGAATCACGAGCCGAGTCCTTTCTGAACACATCTGCGGACTGCTGCACGGTCGGGTAGTATTTTTAGCGAGTGATATATGAGATCATTCATTTACGACCGTAATTAAATTGCCGAGAAACTTTCGGATTTTATGCGCCGTCGACGCAAAAATTGAGCCAATTTACGGGTTGCGTTACACCGCATCGCCGATATTTGATTTAACTGTGTAACAGCGAAAATGGACAATACGTAATCAACCATCTCGCAATCAATTATACTCGTTATCGCAAAAAAAAGTGAAGAAATTTCTTTGAAAGGAGCGTCGAAAAATCATAAAGAGCGAACACTCTCTCGTGTCGTTCGTCTGTGTATCGAAGAAGCAAACATTTTTGACTCGCACTTAGAATTCATTATTTGCATCGAGTTCGCAAGCACCGCGTTGGATAATTTAGTAACGCGATGTCACACTATTCGGTATTATTAGCTCTCTAATACACAGAGCAAACACGATTTCTCTCTCTCTCTCTCTCTCTCTCTCTCTCTCTCTCTCTCTTTCTCTGTTTGTGCGACGATAGTTTGTCGATAATCCGCAAACCGATATTCTCGTATGCAAACTCTGTTATATTCGCGATTCGTTATTCCGCTTCAATTATTTGCGAACGCGCACATGTGAAATACACACGTGCAAAAATGTACGAGAAAAATATTGATGATCTTCGAGAAGTTCTTCTGAGATAAATTACACATTTTTATGAGCGAATGTTTTTTTTTTCTTTCGGCGAAAGTATTTTCTCTCTTGATGATCGAGCGAGATGATTCTGCTGTTCGACAGCGAATGATGTTGTCGGATCGGCAACAATGGCGAACAATGCGAGCGGATGCTGGTCGACGACTGGCAATCTATTAATCTTGCGTCAACAATCGGAGATTCGGCCGAAGAGGAGGCGGTGGCGGCGGCGGCTTTTCGCTCGACGACAAAAGCGGAACGAGCTAACATGGGAAATGACGCGATCATTTCATTATCGTGTCGCGTCGAGCCTCGCCGTTTCGTGGAATTTTGCGAATTTCCAACCTGTCGCCATTATTCACGCCGGATAATCCTCATCAATCTCTATTTCTTCTCCAGAAGCAGTCTCTTGGACGACTCGGCGATTTCAGCGATTTCTCGAACAATTTCGCAAAATCACTTAGAGAGTATTTATCTTATTTTGACAAGATAATTCGATTGTATTTAACGGTTTGTTTTATAGTTTTGTGTGATATACCAGACAATTTCGCGTTTAACTCCGCTCAGTTTTCTTCTTATATTATAAGAATAGCAACTCGAGAATTGTCGGAATATTTGCGCGACTTCCGTTTCTCGTTAAATTAGATGGACCGGAATAAACTTTTCGATTGGCGACAAATCCATCACCGTCGCGTTCGTGAAATTAACTTTGTCCACTCTCGTCTTTAACTCTGGCTGGAAAATAATTTTCTGGTTGCGAGGCAATCGAAGGGCACTTGCAAAGATGAAAGCAGGAAGCGAGTTTTTCCGAGAATGTGTATTAGAGATGTTCCTTCGAAATGACATTTCCTTTTATATTCGGTCGCTACAAACCTCAGCGTATGCCGTGTTTGCCTCGTGGCTTTTCGAAGTTTCACAAGAAAGAGCGACTAACGTGCTTTTTTTTCTTGTTACCGTCTGTTTTCCTTGAAACAATGAAGTGTGTTTGTTTGTGAACTGCAAAACTCGAGCGAGTCTTCTTGTAAGAATCGGATATTCTTGTGTGCGCTCTCTCTGCATGCACTTTATTCAGAGACAAGACTCTCACGAAGTGTAATCAAATATTCCGCGCAGATGGGCGATGGACCGTGTAACGCGATCTTCACTCGACGGGATATTTGTGAGTTCCTTTTTCCTTTCAGCATTACAAATGCGGTATCCGTTACATGGATAAAACATCTTTATTCAGCGACTCACGTTTGGAAAATCTCCTTGTGGAAAAATTTTCCGCGTCGTTGCTATTTCTGTGACATTTGTATTTTAACGGCGGTTTGCTAAAAATGAAAGAGAGTTCCACTAATGAGTCGCCTTTAAGTCGATATAAAAATTTACATTTAAAAAAGTAGTTGTACATGTATATTTTTTAAGTGTTAAATTACTTATTTTTTTTAATTTAAAACTATTAATTACTGTATAAGAATGTTGTTTAAAAAAAATATGTTTAAAAAGCTCGTATCAAAATATGTTGATGTTTCGCTCTGTTAAATTTTCTAGAGTTATGAAATAAATGAGAATTAAGAGCCGAATGCGCGTTAAACCGGTCGCTCAAGTAGTAAAGTCCGCGTATGGTCAGTCGCGCGAAAGACGCGTTCGACTTCGTGCTTTCGAAAATAATTTTTTACATAGTAAGAATGCATGCAGATATGTATGTATAGATGCGACACTTGTTTATTCTTTGCAGTATTTCTGAATTACTGTCATAGCTAATATAAAACACAAATATTATCATACACATATAACATAACTATATATAACTACTCGCGTATAACTTTTTATCAAACGAGTATTTTTTTCCTTTGATTTTTTTTACATTTGTAGTTTTTTTTTTACGAAGAAAATATTGGCTTATCTCGTTGGTTTTGTCGCGTACACATACGTATGTCACACCGCGCGATTTTATAGGATATATTGAAGTTATCTTAAGCTTGTAAAGATTCAGATTCAGATCTCTATGCCATCTCGGCGTAATGGCATTTTTCGGTTTGAAATGAAATTTCTTGTCGCGTATAGTTATTACTATTTTCAAAGAGAGTAATCTTATTGGGAGATTATTTAAAAATTTATACGTGTGTTTAATATAATATTTTTATACATTTATTAAAATTTTTTTCTTCTCACTTATAAAAATATTTTTATAAAATATTTTTATAAAGATACTTTTAAATGAAATGCGTTTTTATAAGTCATATGCGCATACATTATCTATTATTTTGTACATTATCGCATTTTGTAATTACGCTCTAAATAACAGAAAATTCTCTCGGAAAATAACTGCGCTCGTGTACAATATTTTTAACCTAACCTAACCTAACCTAACATAGCGCGTTCCTGTTGTAAATCAATGTGTTACAAACGTAGGCCAGAAAATATGTCTCTCGGTAGTGGATATTGTTAATCGAGTGGTGGGCGATATATATGAACTACTACGAATCGAGAGAGTAAAGCGGCTCCCGGCACTTCGCGCGATGATGCTATCTCCGCGTAAGTCGAAACGCGAGCCCAGGTGGCGTAAAATTAATCTCGTAATATGTGACGCCGAAGGGGGTTTACGAACCGTGGTTTCGGAGGTTAAAGGTCGTCGTAACTTCGTTAATAATATTTCCGTCGGCCCATTACACGGCGAGAACATTTCGCGCAAGAACAGATATACGACGTCGGCTTATTCAATTAAAAATGCTATCTTGAAATTTTATTACGAAAGTTTCTATATTTTTATAGCACGATCGTAAAAATACAATCGCAATAGTTTTCCAATAATCATACTTTAACATTTAACGTTTGTGATTGTATTCTCATATTTTTTAACACAATTAGTTTCTAACGATATTTTTTACTTTCATTTTACGACATTAATACGCGTATAAAAATTTTTATTTATAAAAACAAGAGAGAGAAAGAGAGACCGAAAGAGAGAAAAAAGAGTGTTCTGGGCTAGTAAATTTGTAGAAGACAATTTGTCACGAAATGAGGTGTATAATTTATTGCACGAAAAGTATCAAGATCACGTCGCGTATGTTTTCCGAGTTCGGTCGTTAGTTAATGTCTCCTTACATGCGCTTTTTGTTGGAAATCAATCCAACGAAAATTCTTCTTCTTAAAGTTAAGTGATCTTGACTAATTAACCTGCAATGTGCTTCTTAATTTGCCATTCACGCAATAAACTATCCGCTGATGCTTATACATTACGTACGCGCAACAGGTTCGACTGATGTTTTTCTCGCTTAACGAGATAAAACGCTCGAATGCTTTCGATAAATTATTGCAAAGTAAAATTAACGCACAACCGGATTTGTTTCGAAGTACTTCGTTTATCGGAATAACGAAGATATCATATTCTCTTTTTACAATTACTGAGTGAACGATAAAAATACGACATGCAATGTAAAGTCGACAAACAATTATTTGTTTTAACTGTATAATATACTTAATTATTTTTTATTGTTGGAAAATAACTACTTTATAGACAACATTTGATATATATGTTTGCTTATGTTCAAAATAATGAGGATTAATAATTTGCAGACAATGAGTCAGACACAATTTAATCGCATTCAACATTCTCGTTCAAATTCACGTACAATAGAAAATAATTCCGATAATTTAATATTTTCACGTAAGAATAAATATCAAGGTGTAATTATCAAGTAATTATTTAATTACGGAACATTTAATACATTATTTTCATAGATATTTGTATGTAATGGTGAATATTATTTAATTTTAAAAACAGGTTTTGTACGTCACATTTGGTCGCATTCAATATCTTCGCATTCGAACTCGTGTACGTATTACATAGAATATTCAATTATATTTCTCATACAAAACGACATACATCTCATATATTCTATTTTACATTGACTATGACATTTATTTACTTGGATTCGATAATGACAATCTCTCTCTCTCTCTCTCTCTCTCTCTCGTTCTTTCTTTCTTCCGAAAAATCTAAATTTCTTCCGAAAAATGTGCTTTCGCTTCAGTTTCTCTAAACAAAACCGTATGTATTTTTATCCGCTTAAAACACGAGACAAAACTCAAAGAAATTCGGAGGATTTCATCGACGAAAGGGATACGAACAGGTATACGCTGATGGCGCACGGCGGAACGATTTGGAGCGTGAAAACTGTAACACGGAAAAACACTCGCGCGCCGCAACGGATTTCCGAAGATTGGAAACGCTCGTCGCGAAAATCGGCAGACGAAATTTCTTCGCGTTGCTGATTTTTTTCCCTGTTACACGCGCCGGGCGCTCTTTTACCAGCTCCGCAAACGATATATTTCATTGTGTTCACCAAGACACAAAATCACGTCGAACGAGACTCAATGACGTTTAACATTTGTTTCTGAGCGTATCGCCATACAAATACTTGCTCAAAGGTATTTGTCGTGAAAATAAACTGCGCTTTTTCCGACGCATTAGCTAAAAGAATCGGAATCGTGCGAACAATATCTAGAAATGTATAACACGTTGCGTACATATTTTATTAGCCATTGTCAAATCCCGATGATGCACAAGTGGAAAATATTTCACCCTTGAAAGCGCAGCTTCATTTTTGGAGAAAGTATCGGATTTTTCCTGATTCACTCGGCCTCGAACCTCTGCGAGTTTCGATTTATAATAAAATTTAACAGAGCGCACAGAATAGGATTATACGATGGTGTAGCAGCAGCGTGAACAAGAAAGTGCTCCGGAGAAAAGTGGATAAAAAAAAAAATCGTTTCAAGTTTTAAAAAATTCAATATTCTGATCTTTTTCTCGTGCAGTAAATATTTTTCAAAAAATTTCTTCACGCATCGCTTTAATTATTTTATCCACGAGATTAAAAGACACGCGGCCATTTTCGCTTATTCCGCTTTTCTCCTTTTAAATCTATTTGTATTCGAAACGACACGTGCAGACAGGAGATTTTGACGAATGGCGTGGAAAATATGATGTATAAAGTATGGATTTCAGAGTCGGGAAACTCGAACAAGCGTCGCGCGGGTCTCATCGGGCGGACTAATTTCACTCTTGATCCCTGCATTAGTTCTGCTATCGACATCCGAGATCGTCAATTCCTCTCGGCGCGAAGACGCCGAAGAAATATCACGACCGAAAAGGGTGTCGCGCTCACACACTCGGAGCGACTTTTAGAAAACGACGATGTCACTCGATAGCCATCTTCTCTTTAATCTCGATTAATCTTGACTTATCGCGAGATCTGCCATTACTTTGCGTTACGACAGAACCGAGACGCAAGACATTGTTGTCGCATTAGACGCCTCTTTTATTAACCGTCTTTCTTATTATTTAATTAGACGCTTGTTTGTCTCCCCGACAGCAACCAGAGAGATTCGCGTAATGGCTTAATTAATATTTATTAAACCAGACGTATAACGAAAACTCTGAACAAAAAAACACTTTTCGTCGCGTATTTCGTCTTAATTACCATTTCAAGTACTTGTGCTATATAAATTTTATTAGCGCAAAGTAAACAACTTGAGTTTTGCAGGAATAAAATTCAGAGTTGTTCATTCTTTTGCATTTAATTAATAAAATTCTGGATTTTTTTATTAAACAAAATAAAAGTTCTTTCTTTTTAAACACACAAAGTTTTGCATAAAATTACATTCTAATTTCTTTGTCGTTATATACATATTACACAAGTTCCGCTAGATTTGTAATGTCATCTCGTAATTTTATTTTTTTTGCAGTTCTACATTTTTTTTACTTAAACAATCTAGCTTTTTGCTTAATTTCTCTATGTGTGTGTATGTTTCTCACAAAGTCCTAATTCCTCAATAATTAAACGAGAGCAGAGAGAATCTTCGACGTCAAGAAATGCAAATTTGCGAATAGTGGGGCTTATGTATGTACGTTTGTCGATTCCGGATCGACGTCTCGCGTTCGTCGATGCTTCTCTCCGTGCGCAAAGAACATGGTCCCCAATATCTATTCATAGCATGAGGCTTGACACGAAACTGAACTTTTCACCTTTTCTTCGTCTCGCTTTGTAGTTTTTCGTCGTACAAGACGAATCGCTTATACTTTCGCGAGGTGTTTTTCCACAGGTGCGGGGATGTTGATTTTGCCCGAAATTACCACCGGCTATATGTCATAATGTTTTTGCGTGGCGCAAAAGAGTCTATTCATCTTCTATTGGCGCGCGACATCCATTCCGGTCGTAATCCCCGCTTTTTGCGCGTGACGAAGATCGGTGTGAGCAGAGCGGCGATTTGCGCGCGTAGCCGATGTGAATTTATGCGCACTCTGTGAAACACAGTATTTCCGAACGACAAGGGATGAGATCAACCAACCGGTCTCCAATACGCGAGCGGGTTTGATGTCGAGCGCTTTTGATACTTTCCGATAGTAATACGCGATTGTATAAAGATTTGCGCGCGCGTCGTCGAGATTACGTCGTTCCGAAATACGTGGATGGAAATACATACATAGATAAACATCGAATAACATTATCATAAAAATTTCGGCGTTTCTATCCGAACGTTTCTTATTTCTCGTCGCCATTTTTCGCTTTCTTTCTGTGTCAAAATTGCTCGCGGCGAGTGACAAATCGCTCATAGATAATGCGAGGTTGTGCAATGAATTCATAATCGTGCGTTTTATCGTCGCGGGACACCAGCGACGGTCTGTTTTTTCTGTGTCACATGGACGATTCTTCATGTATAACGCGATAAGAGTGACACGTTCCGTTCTTCTTAGAAGAAAGTCAGGCACTAGCCTTATCGTCGAGCAACTGGTGTGCCACTTTACATAAAGCCGCCTTGTCATATTTCAATGTAAAAAAAAAAAAAAATTAGGTAAGCGAAATTCAGAGCTTTGCGCAACGAAACAAATAAAGAGTTCGCAAGAAAATTGAGAGGAGGTGAAGTTCCTTCAAAAGTTTGCTAAAAAGTTTATTAAAAAAAAAGAAGGAAAAAAAAAGTTAAAGAATTCAAGCGCGAACCTAAATTACTTCATCGGACGGTATCGTTCGAGTTTTCTTTCTTCTCCAAGATGTCGGGCTTAACGATCGAATCCTTTTGTAAACGTCGGTTAATCAAACGAACGTTAACGAGCGCACATCCCAAAACAGCGGCAATTACCATCTGTAACAACGGCCGTTCGTTTTGCGAACATACATCTTGCTCGACGTCTCGTAGCAGCCGCGCTTCATTCCCGTGGATATTTTTTCACCCTGGGACGAAGCGAGAGAGAGAGAGAGAGAAAGAGATCCGACTGGTTGCACAAGAGAGCGGTGGATGCTGGGGGAAGGGAGGAAAGGGTCGACGGGGTTGGAAGAGGGTTCGGGGGCGCGCGCCGTGGAGAACGCGGTCTCCTTTGGAGAGGGAGAGTCAGTGCGCGGCGAGGCGCGCCAGCTGCCGCACGTCATGATTCTACCCCAGGTGAGCGACGATGAACCCCGACACTACCACTACCGTGCCGTCGTTAACAGGACGACCGCCGACAATCGTGAATATACCACTCAAATGAATAGCCTCCGCCTGTGCATGATGAGTGTCGACGGCCTATTTTGCGTTGGTTCTTCATTTTCGTCAGCACCAAACACACAGCATGAGTAAAAAAAAAAATCCGTTGCTCTTTTTTCTCTTCACCCCCTTTCGCCTTCTATCTCGTCGTCGCCTACCACCTACCACCGCCCTGTGTATCTTTATGTGTGTTACATGTCGACATGAAGAACGCGATTTTTAGAACGGAAGTTTCGAAGAGGGTGGGGGAAAAATGGTCGGACAACGTTGCGGAGTGGCTTTTCGAGTACGCGATTATAATGCGAGTGATGTGAGCGACCGGCGCGCGTAACATTTCGCCGTGTTTTGTTTTGCGGAGCTGAAAAAAAATAGATAAACAAGCGAACTTTGAAGGAGGAAAGTGAATGAAGACGCAACACGGACTTTTTTTTCTCGCCGAGTCGAGTGACGAAAGCGGATTGTGCTCTCGTGGAAAAAGATCTGTTTTCTCGTGTGCTCTGAACGCGAACGAGTTGTTTCGTGATTTATAGTTAGAAAAGACGGACGAGAGAGTCCCGTTTCGAGTTTCGTGAAAATTCAGACGCAGGAAGTTTTGCACCGCCGCTGTGTTCTTAACGCGCCGCGAAATTCGATGCCGCAGACGTGTCGAGAAAATCGATTCATCCCCCGGCGAAATAGTTCGCGGGGATAAAAATAACTCGCGAAACAAGATAACATCGGCGCGTTGAAAATTTTAATTCACGTAAGAAGAATTACATATGTAATTATTACACGAGATTCGCATAATTTTTGTTATTAAATCGAGATTATCTATTATTGTTCACTTCAGCGACGAGTTACAATATTTAGAAAACAATACACCGTCTTTACTTCGAGCGTGATAAACAATGAAAAAAAGACACTCGCGATGGAAAATGTCGCGATAATGTCGATCACAAAATCACAATTTGATTTGCGAGGAACGAAGCGTTATATTGAAATCGTAAAATCGAAACGGGGGACTTTATTAGTTTCGTAAGTTTATCACGAGTATCTCGAGCGCGAGTATTCTCTCGTATCTCTCTGTATATTTTCGAATCTCAGACATCTTCTCGAGAGATGCGCGTGACGTGCAGAATTTTCGACTTGCAGTTTCGCGAATCGTATTTCCTTGCGAGAAACGGCTTCTCTATCTCCCCACCGCAACAGGTTCTCGCATATTTTCCTCGTTATCGTCACGATAATGTTAATTTCCTTATCGCGTTCGGCCGTAGATTGCTTATCAGACGATCGGCCGAAGAAAACGAGTCTACGGGGAAAGACGGCAAATGAGGGTATATCCGAAATAAATTATATGTTGCACTTATTACGCTTAAGCTATATGTATATTATTATTGCTATTTTCATTATTGTTGTTATTATTATTCGTGTTTCCGCACAGTAATAATATGTAGTTTGCATGTATTCTTGTTGTAATCACTGATAAATACGGAGTTTCTACTTTGAAATTAGAAGACGTTCGTACGGAGAAAAAATGTTAAAGAAACGATCTGTCTTTCTTTACGTTCTTTCGTGCGTATAATTATCCTGCAACAATTAAAGAAAAATTAATTGTAACAAATTTATTGAACTTCTGTCTCTCGCGCACACGTGTGTGTTTTATTTTTTCTTTTTATAAAATATTACACAAATTATAGTTTTATATATAAATATATTTCGAGGTACAGAGGTTTTTGATATTTCGCACGGAAAAGTCAGAATATATAACGCGACTATTATTACCGTTTATAATTGCTGAGCAAAAAACAAAGGATAAACTTTCGAGATATAGACGCGGAAATGATCATTTCCATAAAACAAATTTATCCTGGATTAGAAAGATCGTCTTGAGATTATAGCTCGTAAAAAGCTCGCATTATCGGATATAAAGCGGAGGTAATAACAATTTATAGATAACTTGTATGTGTGTGTATAAAATGAAAAAAAAATAGTTTCTTTTTTTTGCCGCAAGAGAGAAGATGAAACTTACGTATCTCTTAGAAATAAAAATTTTATTTTGCGGGAAAGCGACTGAAAAATAAAGCAAACCGTCGAGTTTCTCGTTACAGAGCACGCCGGGCAATTCGTAAAAATTACTCTCTACGGAGCATAAAGTTTAAGAAAAGCTTTTAAACAACCCGGGCCGCGGCACTCGTCCGGAATATCTGATCGCGAGAAAAAGAGAAGCAAGACCTGGACGCAATCGACGCGATTAATTCACTGAGAGGTTAAACTTTCGAATGAAAAAACGGCGCCAACAAGTAGTAGATTGAATGTTGGAGCACATGCTAGATTTTTTTGTTCGTTTTTAAAAAATATTTAATAATCCATTAGTCGCGAAAACAATCGCAAAACGTGTCTTTACGAGTTCCCCTAGAAAATCGTTTTGATTATCTATCAGATTATCCATCATTTTTATACACACACATACCGAGTTTTTACGTTACATTTATGAGAAAAGAAATGTTATTTATAAATTAATTGTAATTATTATATAATTGTATAATTAATTTATATAATAGACCAGAGAGGACCGTTTTCCTTGTATCTACAAATACAAACGGTTTGTGTGTTATATTTACGCGCGAAGTGAATTTCTTAATCAGCCCCGGGCAAACCTTCTCTAAGTGCGATTTTCAAATGACTTTTATATTCACGAAGAAATAAAAAAGATTCCGTCTTCGCTCTTGGTCTCACAGTAGAGAGTA
>QVOB01003276.1:0-13863 GCA_014839585.1 Pseudomyrmex concolor | reverse complement strand
ATATGCAGATTAAAAGAAAAAAACATAATGTGACTTCTTTGAGAAATTATGTGTTCTTTTTTTTGTTTTTGTAACAAATGTGTTGTACGTAAATATCGCAACAAGCTCTTCCTTTTTTTCTTACATATTACAGACATATTCTCTAGAATTAAATAAGTAAACAAAAAGTAATAAAAATTACTTATATCTTCTTCGACACGTGTATGTGTGTGGTTGAAGATAAAGAAATAAGACGATAACACGAGAAACGTCATTTCACACAACGTCCATTCTTGATCCGCTTTCGGTAGCAAAGCGGGGCACACGCGGCCCTATAGTTCGTGTTTTCGACGTTTCGAAAACTTTTTGGCCGCGTGCAATTCGCGCGTCCCTCCGAACTAACTCGCGAGACAAACAGCATTAACTTCTCTCCACGTTGCTCTCGAATAAAGTTACAGATTTGTCACGGGGACAAAAAAATTCGAGCAACGTTCCGCCCCCGTGATCGCCAGGGTGACATCTCGGTTTCTTATTCGAGGATTTCCTAGACGCCTGAAAAGTGGTTTCTTTCGGGCCCTTTATGTTTTCCTCCCTCGCGTTTCGCCAGCTTCCCCCGCCGCAAGCTTCCGCTTTTTCGTTCTCAGGACGTTCCCAGAAAATCCATACAATGTGAGTCAGAAACACCAGTGTTTTCTGAAGAGTTTTGAAAGGGCTTTTTCTACAAAATTGAAACCAAAACCTATTTACGTCTCCGAGGATCAAATAAGAAATAAAACTCGCGATATCTCGAGACGGGATACGCCAGTCGTATTTGTTTTTAAAACATTTGTCGCGTCAAGGCGATCATCTTACGGGAAACGAAAGCGCATTGGATTTCACAACAATGATGCGAATCTTTCTGGCATGGTTTTATCATGTCTATATTCGTGAGCGTGATGTTTTTGGCGGAAGTTTTTCGAAGTAGAGAGAAAAACTGTGACACGACAAACGCGCGCAAGAAACGAAAAAAACTCTTATTTACTGCGTTAAAAAGTTTTCAGCCTCCTTTCTCTCCTTCCCCTCCTCCAATCTTTTTAAACATACTCCTTTGGATATCTCAAAGGTCAAAAGCTTTGTGGGTAAATACGCGGATAATTGAAAGAATCAAAGCAACAAGAGCAGCTGGTGATTCCTTTTACGGACTTGAGAGATTGCAAGTAGAACGTTCGTGGCGTATCCAAAGGAAGGTAAAAGTAATTTCGAGATATGATTCGATGTAGGTAAATATCGGTTTCGACATAGCCGCGCATAGAATTCCAATGATATTGGGAATCTTCTAGGAACTTGCGCCGTCGTCGTCATCGTCATCGTCGTCTTGTCTATTCGCGGGCGTAGAAGCGCCAGCGGCTGTTACGATGTCGCGAGAATGAAATTGCGACGAGAGAATTTGCGGAAAGAGAATGGAATAGATATACTCAAGATAAAAAGAGAGAAAGAGAAGAGAGACGCAGCTATCGTCTTTTCTTTTGTCGCAATACGCACTACATGCAAATGTCAATTCGATGTAAATTTATTTTATTTTATTCGTGCGTATGTTTTGGTCTCAAAAATGCGATCTCTTCATCAGACGAAAAATTATACGTTCCGATAAAATTCCGGAAAAAAAAACAAAAATAAAAAGAGGCCACTTCACTCTGGACGACTTTCCATCTCCCGCGCTAAATTAACGATAATAATTAATTAGCGGTGCGGCAATTCGTCCCTTTCCATTGGGTTTTCCCGCGGTTTTCTTTCATCAGCGCGGCCGCGCGCTCGACAACTCTTCCGAGAGAAAGAGAGCGTGCGGCTTTCGACCTCGTCGTATACCACACAGCCTGGGTTGCTTCGAGTCTTTGCCATTAGTACGCGAGTAAAGGCTATTTTCAACGACGAACTTGTAACCCGATACACGAACGGCGGGGGCTGCGGCGCCTCCGCTAAGGGAAAATTTTCTTCCCCTCTCCCGACTCCTCGTCCCGACAAACGCGAGGAGACGACCGTTCTCTTTAATTATTCTCTGCGATGTGCCGCATGCTAAAATCATTAGATTATTTCGATGTTAGACACGCGAGAGCAAGTGTCAAGTGTCGCCTCTTTAAGGTTATAGGCTCCTTAATTTAGAGTCGATATTTCGTTAGAACAACAGTTTGATTCAATGTGTTTTATCCCTTTTGCAAATTCATTCAGTCTTGAGAAATTCAAATATTTGTCGACCGCTTTATTTGGCTTGTAGTAAGTTTTATTTTTTGCAATAAAATATTGTATATTACGTACATTTTGGACAATAAAATCTATAACTTCGAAGATTATAAAAAAAACGTTCGGCGTTTGTTCTTCTTCTTGTGCTTCAAAGAGTCATCTTCGTCACGACGCCGACGTTGATGCCGACGACGAAGACGAAAACGAAAACGACAACGACGACAACGACGACGACGACGACGACGACGACGACGAAGACGATACGATGGGGTCCAAAAATAGGGACGACATTAGCGCGTAGACTCGTTTCGCACGGCTCACCGCGCCGCGTCGACTTCGCGGATGCATCGTCTTCGGTTGCCAGTAATTTTAGACGCCGTAGCCGACCGTCGTCGCGACCAGGTTCTTCTTCATCTCGGAAAGTCGTCCGGTAAAAGTGACATCGTGAGTTTATCGTACGTACGAGATATGCATCTCGCCGCGGCACTCCGTTAAAAACTTTTCCTCCGAGGAAAAATGGATTCCGAATTCGTCGAGGAATCTGCCGTTGACAGACGCGTCAGCAGCCGATGTCGCCGGGGAGAAGTTGAACGTTCAACTTGCACGAAGGATTTACGAGCTTTCATCCCCTATCTTCAGACTGTTAGGCAGCGGAGAGCGAAATGTGTTGTAACGTGCCGACTAGACCAGGTAAGATCTTCTTTAATCGCAGTTATACTCACTTCTCGGAGTTGATGACATAAAGATATGCTCGAACTTCATCGTCTGAGAGAATTGTGCTCGTTAGAATCCTATTAATTGCGGCGTGAATCTGTGGTTTGACACTTTTACCAAAAGTTAACACGAGCTCGGTGGCGCGAATTTATTTCCATTATCTTGCGCATAGATACAAAGGATTGAAAGATATCAGCGAGATCCTAAGATAATACTTTAAATCAAAAAAATTTTGTTGGTATTAATTTGTTTTTTTTTTTTTTTTTTGGTTTTTACATGACGAATGTTGGACCTTCGTCATTTGGAAGCTGAGGATTCACAACATCGCTCGGCGATGCTGTTTGTCAAGATATATTTTGGTATCGCATCATCAACAGCATTCTTGGCGTTCTTGGAACGATGTGTACACGGAGGGTGTATATTCCAGAATAACGGGACCAAGTTCGCGCCGATTCCAAGCTGTCCCATTCACGACAGTCACCTATGATCGCGCGCCCGAGTGTCTCGCGTTTCGTTGTTAAAACGGCAAAATTCTGAAAAACGTTACAAACACGGAGAGTCATTAAACGCGTAAATGCCAAAGGCGGTCGATTATAAAGTAGCCGCGCGGCCGGTCATACAAACAAAGTATAAAATTGAAATTAATCGCTTCGCTGCGCGATACTAAATCGCAGAAGCGCTGGCCGCTCGCCAGCGGCCATTATCGTCGTGCATATCTTTCTATAAATAATGTCGCGGCGAACGATCGTGCCACTCAGCTCTGCATTTTACTGTTGTTTTTTGTTTATTTTATTTTTTATTTTTTTTTCATCATCGTCATTGTAAACGATGTATGACCGAGTCACCGAGTCATCGCCGAAGATTAGCCAGCGAGAGAAGATACATCGTCATTAACGCCGACCGCGATAACGATTCGCGTTTATAACGAGATCGGCGCATTAACGAGATCGGACACTTAATGTCGACTGCGACTATGTTTTTTTTTCTTCGCGCTAGCTGGCACTTCTCGCGGAGAGACACACCGGAATTCGAAGACATCTGCTTGCGGCCGCCAATAGCAGCTGCCAAATGTTCCACCCCCGAAATATCAGTGCGTTACGTAGGATTTAAAAAATCCAACCGATAGGAATCAAATGCTGTCTCCGATGACGATAAATCCAACTGCCGACACGATTGCGTTAATATCCGGATGACTGTTAAAAATTTATTGACGAGAACATTCATTCACGAAAGATACTTCGTAAAGCTTTCCCAATTATTTACAGAGCTGAACATTTTTATTATAACTTCACATAGTTTTCTTTTTATGTCCAAGTTTTTTTGCTGTGTAAAAAATATATAAAAAATTTGCAAATTGTATTAACTTTTTTCGCTTTGTAATATATGTATTCGACTCGTGTCCACTAGGAAACATCAAGTATCGCATTGTATATGCGCGACACAAAAAGCGACAGAAGAAAAGAATATGAAGATGAAGAAAAAGAGGAGGAGGAGGAGGAAGAGGAGGAGAAGCAGAAAAAGGAGGAGACAGAGAAGCATGGGTAAGTTATCACTCGAGTCTGGACCAGGAATAGTCACGCCATGTGGTGGCAGCCGTGGGACTGACTATTTTCGGATAAAGACAAATTTGGCGCGGCGAGGCGCTACGCGAGGGAGCCGAGAAGCTAAGCTAAGCTGAGCCGAGCCGAGCCGAGCCGTCGCGTGCTAGTCGCCTCGAGTGTAAGCTTACATGTGCACACGACGACGAGGGGGGTGTCGACTCCTCGTGACTCGAGAGGAGAGGCCAATGGGATCTGTGCAGCCATTTTTAGAGGGCTCGTTTCGAAGCCGACCGTGCTCCACGCTTTGGCAGCATTCAGTCCGAAGCGGTCACCCGGGTTGGCTGGATTCGAAAGTCTTGAGGAAGACGGCCTCTCGACGATCGCCCACGACCTCGCCGTGGAATTCGTTGGATAATCCGTCGTCGATACGCGCCCGGTGCGCGCCTTCCAGGAGCTTCCGGAACGGAGAGTAACGCAGCGTGCTGGATACTCTTCTCCGAAGAGTGTTCTTCAGGATCGTTCTCGGAAATCTTGATGGATTACGTAACTGCGGTGTAAGGGTACAAGGTTGTGGCAAGGACACCGGCGCCAAGGTGTATCGTATGTCCAGGACACGAACGTTTCCGGCGGCGATCGGAAACGAACCGTAACTCAAGTGGTCCATCTTGGTAACACCGGGCGACCGTTCCGTGCTTCCTTACTTCCCATAGTAAATGTGACATATGGAATGTAAAGAAGTATGGAGCTGCGCCTGGTAAGTCATCGGGAGTCATCGCTGAAAAATCATTCTTTGAAGATTTTCCTGGAGTTGTGTCTGAATGAACGGAGAACCGGTCATAAAAAAATAAGAAACGAGAAGAATAGGAAGAACAACACGAAGATCTTGTACAAAAACGAACGTATAATAATAGTGTCGCGTACAAAAATGTCCGGTAACAAATGGTGCGCTCTAAGAAATCTCTCACTTGGAGAAATGAGTCTTCTGCGATGCAGTTTCTAGAGCCGGCAGTATCATTCAGCCGCCAGAAATAGACTGCTTTCGCGTAAGAGACGTCGATGTTGCCCAGGCATCGCTCCACGTACATATGGTCCCCTCTATTTATGGCTTTGGTGCCGCTGTCATGTGGTCACCACTTTTATTAGCTTTACGAAACGAGTTCTTCGAGCTCATCATACTCGATGACAGGGACTCGCTCTCTCTCTCTCTCTTTCTCTGTCTCGTCGTTTATTTATATTATACCTTTCTTTGTATCAATAACTTTTTAGTAGTTTAGCATTTTATCTATTCGCACGCAAAAAATTATCTCTCGCAGTCGTGATTATTTTCGCTGGATTTTCAATCTCTTGATTTGATTGCAGCAACGTGAAAAACGAGACGGCAAAGAAAGCAGACGGGCGGCAAGAAGAGGACGGCACGCGGCTGTTTTCGCACCCGAAATAGGATCCACGCACAACCGCCCGCCATGTTTCCAGAAATAAGTTCTCCGGTTACAGGATCTATTTCCGGTTTGCGCGCACAGGCCAGCGACCGGGTGCCCCGTGCTTATTGGCTGACGGAGACGGGTGACGTACGCGGCTGCATGTGCAATCTCCCGGGATCGCACTCCGAAGTACGCTGCACGTTATTTGGTTTTGGTGCGCAGTAAAGAAAAAAAAAACAACAAAAATGCAGTGCCGATCGATAGTCAGTGATGTCAGTGACGCGATCGATTATTATGGCTCGCGTGACAGAACAAGCGAATTTTGATCGCATCAGCGAGCAACGCGAATCGGTGAATGTGCAAGTTATGATCTCCCCTATAATCTTGCAAAACTGTCCAACTGGATAAATTTTCCGTTATTTTCCACAATTTACTGTAGATTTTTTTCTCCTGTCAGAGTATATCGATAGCGATTATTCGATTATATGCAATTCGGCCTCGCTGCTTGGCTTCGCGAATTTTGACGAACGCGATTTGGCCCGAGATTTACCGGACGGCGGGGAAAGGGAAGGTATATGTCGCGTTCGCATAAGTGGGTGCAAATTTATCGACGGTAAAATAGCTTTGCGCTCCTCCCCGGCAGTAATGCTCTTGATTAAGCCGAATGAATTACGATGATATTATTGCCGTGAAATAATAATATTACTCGCGGTATTATCGGCTAATGCCGCCATTTGCATTAACGTCGGCACCTGCTAATTGGTGTTGCCCGTCGAGTTTTGTCTATTTGCCGTACGTGTTACACGGACCCGTCTGATTATGCTAATCGCCGGCGAGTAATAACGTTGCTCAAACGAATCTATTAAACTAGGAAAAATTTGCTAAAAAAAGAAAAGGAAATAAAATTCTCAAAAGAGATAGAATCTCCCTCTAATCTATCAGATTCTCCAACTTAATTTAAAGTCAATTGCAGACGTGGAACTCTCTCTCTCTCTCTCTCTCTTCTCGATTTTGAAGGATGGGATCGTTACGTAAGAAAAGATCAATGCTTTAACCGGGAACCGAACTTCGATCGCGCGCATCTTCGAAGACGTCATCGAAAGAGCTGTCGAGAGGGTTGGAAAGTTATCCCGCGATGGCGGGAGCAGAGTTCAAAGTGTTGGATCGCACGACGTTTCTCGCGATAATCACGGATATTTCGGGTGCAACCTTGGCACGTTTTCGGTAGGTCGATAAACGCAGTATGGCAGAGACGAATCGGTGGTCAAAAGCTCCGGCAGGAGGAGAAAGAGAGTTACGTAGCGACCCCTCGGTGGTTATATGAGGGTCGAATGACAGAATCGCGCGGATATATTGGCTGCTCGGTACGATCGTCACGTTTCGCCGCGACAATTTATGACGATTGGAATAGCGGCCATTACGCGTCCGCGCGCGATGCAGCCGGACTACAGGACGATACACGACACCTCATCGAACTGGTTGAATTAGCGAGAAAAGATTCAGAGACCATCGCGAAAATCAAAAGTGTCACGATGTATTCTTCTCGCCTAGTTATCATAAAAACGTGTGTAGCAGTTTTAGTGCGTGGAAAAGGAAAAACAGCAGAGACAATGGAAACATTCTGATAATAATAAAAAAAATTCTGAACGAAAAAAACTACAAGTGAACTACAGAAAAATGTCGATTAGAATAATGCGTCCTGCGTATTGTATAAAAATATCAAACGCTTCTCTGTAAATAAAAATCATAGATAAGAATCTAAAGAATAAAAATATTTTTTTGATACTTGTGTGATTTTCGCACATGTAGCTACATTAGAATTGCGTTCAGTCTTCGGGAGAACGTTATCTTAATCCCCACGGGTGTAACAGACGGTATTTAGGGGACACACGGCCAGAAACGACGCAGATGGGTGGACAGGCGCTGAGATTGTACTAATTAAGATCCACCTCCCATTAATTACCAGATGTTCCTGTCTTGTCAATGAACGGCCACTGGACACTCGTAGTTAACCGAATTTCGATATATCGACATGTTTCATTCCGCAGACAGCGGTTTCAACCTTCCCCCTTCTCCTTCGTCTCTTTCTCAGTTCCAAAACTGTTTATTACAGTCTATATCTAGTGTGAATTTGTAAAATATTTGTAATTGAAAACAATTGTCACATCTTCGTCAATAAATATACCCACATGTGAAAAAAATTTCGTCATCTTGTTTATGAATTACACCCAGATCAATTCCGACTTCTCGGAAGATTCTTTTTATCAACTTTCTATCACGATGTACGATCATGCAAACGTCAGCGTTTCGCGAAAAAATTGCAACTCATCCGATCGTTCTCGCGAATTTCGGAATTGTCCCGAGCCAAGCAGGACTTCCGGATTACCGCGGAAAGAGCCGTCCGTGCCACGTACGTTTATCAAAGTCAACCTGCGGACGATTTCCAGATTGAGTCACGAAGCGCGCCTCTCGCCGAGACTATCTCTCGTCCGGAAAAACGGGCCCATCGGCGACATCGTGAACGCGACGTGGTAGAACTCGAAATGCATCCTGCGCGACGTGCATCGTGTATCTGCGCTCCTCTCCCCCATCTCTGTTTTCTTCTCTTTTTTTTCCGCGTACAAGTATGTCCGTCCAATTTTCGTCGTTTTCAATAGAAGGCTCTCGATGCTCGCTCGATAAATCCATCTAGACGAGAGAATATATCCGCACGCTTGCCAGTTTTCGCACGTAAGCGAAACGTCAGCTTTCCTAGTTTCTTGGAGCCGCCTAACTCTCGAGCTTCCCTCCTTTCCTCCCTCTCTCTTTCTCTCTCTCTGGCTATTTTTGCTGAATTCTTCGATATATACGTATATCGGCCACGTCGACGTTACAGAGACATTCTGATTGCTTATCAAAAGAGATAAAAATCCTTACTTTGTAATTTTAATTAATTCTAATTAATTCAGCGTAAAAAAAAGAGAGATAAGAATAACAAGTGCGTGTATTGCAATAGTTAATCAGAATATTCGAGAAGCGTCTTCGCGCGCGCGTCTATGTAGTAAAATTTCTTCGAATACAAATTTTGCAATTTTATTTTATTCGCGATCCCGAAAGGTGACAATTTCACGATTAAATCGTTTGATGGGGTCGCTCGATGGCGCATTGCGATAGAGAAGATTGTAGGCGGCTCACGAAGCGGCGCTTCGACACCGATTGAAACCCAGGTCCTCCGGGTCGGAGGAGGCGTTGAGTGCACTTCTCCGGGCATGACGCGAATAGCCGAGAGAGTCGAGGTGCGCGTTTCAACTTTTAAAATAAGCGCGGCCCTTCCGCGGCGGCCGTTTCGGCAGGACGATCACGCACGGCTGCCTGTCCAACTTCACCGGCTAATCAGAAAAATCCACACTCCGGTGAGCTTATTGAATTGTCTTGGCCCGGGCCTGAAATCCACGGTCTCCGGCTTTACCGCGACTCCTTCGCAAGAAAAGACGAATCCTCTCTCTGTCTGCAGTGAAATTTCCTTCATTAGAATTCTTCCCACGTGTCCTATCTCTGTTCCTGTCTCTTTTTCTCATTTTTATTAATTACATTATAAAAATCTTGTTACAATTTATATCGATAGAAATTGGCAATCGATTTCTTTTTTTTTCGCATTGTATAATTTTCTTTTCTAAAATAATGCAAGCTACGTCGTTTTCCATAAAAAAGATGCTATGTTTCTACATTACCACAAACAAAGTAAACCTTTATATCGTTATACATCATCGACCAAAGTCACGTATCTCTTTTTTTTTCTCCGTTTTTATAACCGCGGTAATAACTCACAAGTACTCCGAACGAATCTCGCGATGAATTATAACGACGTATTAAGGATCAATGACGGCCCCCCGTATGAATTTTATATTCCCATCCTCGCTCTCCCATTCGCACAGCCTTCGCGATCCATATTTTATCACGGCTCGGCCTTTGTAATCGATGCATTCGGTAACAAATAGCGGCACCAATCTTTCGCGTCGTCTCACCTTCGCTCAATACACATTTTTTTCTTTCACATATTTTTTTTTCGTCACTTGCGGACACAACGAGTGAATGAATCGTCTGCTCGCGGAGTATATTAATTTCTACCGCAAAATTACATCTATTTCCCACGAGCAAACTTTCTTGTGCTTTAAATTTTTTTTTCACCGACGACTATTTCACGTATACGATATAGTTGTACAAAATTAATTAAAAAAAAACAAAAAGTGCATCTATTCGCTCACCACCCAATTTTGTAATTTATCGAGACCGATGTTCGCACGTCGCAGATATTTCGTTGCAGAACACGATTCTAAAATTTGAAGCAGATCTTACAAACTACGTTTCATAATAGCCGCTATTTCGGGGGGTTAATATGGTATACGAAATTGCAGTCTGGAAAACCTCTCGAAATATTCGGCTGACAACGAGCGTTGCGCATTAAATCCGGTATAATACTCTTTCGTCGGTACTTCGCGCGTAACGCACACGAGTCCGAGTTCACAAAATTTTTTTGTTTTGTTGCTAATATCGCGATAACGACTTGTCGCAACAATGTGGTTCCGCTTAATTAGAGAACTTATGTATACATATATCCACCTCCGCGCAATTAGTCCTTTTAACAGACCGACGTAAACTAGCTATTTCATGCGATGTTTCCCGATATTAAAACGCAGCCTCGACGAAGCGCGGCAAGAGCTTTAATTTTCAGAGGAGAATTTAATTCGAAGCGCGCGGAAATTCCACGAGAGCGTCTCGAAGATCTAGAGGATCGCTCTTCTCCGAGATATATTTTTTAACCATTTTTTTTCTCTGTATGAAGAATTTAACTATTACACAAGTTTCTCTTTTGCCGCGATGACTTTAAAATTTAAATATGTCGAGAAAGAGATGACTTTTTTTATTCTAGTGAGATATGTATATAATTTTTTTTATTCTAGTGAGATATGTATATATATATATATATATGTACATATTGAAATATTTTTAGAAGAAAAAAAATTTTAAATCTTCTCTCTCTCTCTCTCTCTCTCTCTCTTTATAATTATATTTTTGCGTGATACTGCGTATTTAAATTAAGAATTAGAGTTGGGGTTGCGATTCTGCTTGTCGGAAAATTATCTTATCCGTCGAGAAATAGTAAGACACAATATTTTAATCATAAAGTGAAAGAGAAAGAGAGAGAGAGTCAAGAATGCATATTTCATATTCTCATGTAAATTGCGCGCGCAGAGAATTCATCTCGAGTGTACATCAACTCTCGTGCGCCGTTAATAGGATACGACATTATGAGAAGGATTAAATTATGGCTCGTCAAATCTCTCGGCCGGCCCTCAATATTTAATCCGTAAATTCGCTTAATACCTTCCGGCCTTATCGTCGGGAACTGACGTAATCATCCTGTTTTCCCCGACACAATATCGAAGATGATTTCATTCTGACCGAAGCTGAAGCTGTTTCTTTTCGGCGTTATTGTTTTGCAAAATTGTCACCACAGTTGCGACAACAAATAGCATGTACGAAGCACGAGTGTGCTAAGTTCGCAATCCGGAACATTCACATTATATTCTACAATTTAATACGCATCTTCTTTCGCGTAATTTTTTTTTTTTTAATTACATCTCCATTGGATACTTTCTTTTTGGTGTCAGTCCTGCTTTTGACACAAGTAGAAGAATACTTTTACAATAATTTTAAGCGAAATCCAGTGTACACACATTGTTAATTGTTAATTAAAGTTCTTATATTCGAGTCGACGGCACGACTCCTGACTTAGGCAACACAACGAATGTATTTCAGAAACATAAGAAACGTTGCGGACGTTAAGGCGTCACGTATTCATGACTTCGTGATAACTTTATGTAACTCGAATACTGTATAGTCGTCTTATCTAGTTCTATGATGCAAAGTAGTGCAGTCAAATAAGGAATTTTAATTTGGATCTTCACACAATTTTCAATCAATCAATTCTTCTGCGATCGATCTTTGGTATCAATAATGGATTATCTCTCTTATATGGCTATAATTTATCTGCTATTTATAAAGTTGCTGCGCCATTTAATGCTTTAAGTTTTCGTATTTCGTATTCACAAATATTTTTTGTCGCTTCGTTCAAACACACACGGCGATTCAAAAATAAATGACGCTTATAATATAGAGCGTATTATTACCCGGAAGCTTTTTAGCGGCGTTTTATCAAAACGCGCCGTCAATGTTTTGCGGCACGTTAAAGTAACGCTGGAATAATTATTTCGCGCCCAAGTTTCGCGTGGACTAAAAAGCCGCGCGTCAACAACCGCGGCCGATATTAATGGAATAAAGTTAGTGACTAACATACTCGAAGGCGCGAGGACGTAAGGCAACCGCGGAGAGATATACCGTGACACGTTGATTAATCGGAAAGCAAGTTCCTGTCGACGCACCGCGGAAAAAGCAGATTCGTCGAACAAACAAACTCAATTACGCTCTTTCTATCCGATTTCCCGTTTTCTGTGCGCGACGGGTTTTCGTTTAAAAGTCTCCCCACTCGATCCAACGTGTGTACATGCAATTATCAGATCACTTATACTTGCTAGGAGAACAGTTTTATTTCGATATAAAAAAATATACTTATATAAAAAAAATATGTTTTTCTTATTTTATTAGATTTTTTCTTTCTCTCTTCTCGAAGATCGCAATCGAGAACAAACTGTCCGATTCGATCGCTGCTGGCGCGAGATAAAAAGCCTTTGGCTTCATAAACGTTCGCCCTGTGGTCATTATCGGTCCTCGTGATCTCCGCGGGCGCGAATTAGAGATTTAATCTGGAAGATTAGTTTTTCTATAATACTCATAGCGCGCGAAAGGAAAGAAAACGAAATAGAAAGACAGAGAAAGAGACAAAGAGAGGAGCTAGAAAGAGAAGAGAGCCTTTTGGCTCGAGATTCTGGAAAGGTAGGCAATATGTGTGTCACGTGCCGCTTCGTGCAGCCTCCCTCCGTCCGCTGCTCGCTATTCGCGCCACTCCCATCGTCTACGACCCTTCCGGGAGATCCACAGGTCACGTGCTGCGCGTCAGGGCCGTAGGGCGATGCGGGGGTAGCTCGACTCCCCGATCCAAGGATGGGTCGTTTTCCGTGAACCGCATACCGAAAATCCACCGGCAGCGACCCGATAAACATCGACACCTCGACACCGAGTATAGTGAGAATCGAGAAGAACTCGGGAATTTCTTGACGACGGAAAGGAGGCTGCGGCGGATTTTCATGGGCACCGATCCAAATTCGATTTTCCGCGAGATTCTCCCCCGACTCTTCACACCTCGATCGGTCAGGAAAACACGTCCTGTTTTTTTAGACGCGCGAGAAGCCTATTCCCGTTCTATTTTCTGATAAACTTCGTCTTTTTTTTCTACCGAAATAAATTGTATATGTTGTGAAGATAATGACATATTAATGCACACACAGACATGTAACTGCCAAGAAAATAACAAAATCTATTAAGGTAAAAAAACTATATACACAAAAAGAAAAGCTAACGCGACTGAAAGATGCGATCATCTTTTCAGTTAAAACAATCATTCCGAATAGTACGTGAAAAAAAGAAACGACTGGCAAAGACGAGCTCGCGAAAATACCACTTCGTAAATCCGAACGATCTTAATGCAAAAAAAAAAAATAAAATAAAATAAAATAAAATAACGTCGTCTTCCGAGAGAGTTGCCGTTTGCGCCGTAATAGCGCGTTTAGGGTGAGCGAAAGCCGCGAAATATCCTCTTCGAGTAATCGTCGATCGCGGAGAGAGATGTAAAGAAGATGGAAGTGGGTCGAGAAAGCGAGGACACACACACACACAGAAGGAAAAAGAGAGAGAGCGGGAAGGAGAGAGAAAAGTCGTCGTGCGCGCACCCTTTTCGCGTCCTATTACCATAGCAATGGCGGCAAATCAAATTGAATAAAAATTTATGTATCAGAAGGGCAATAAAACGGGAATAGATTTGGGGCAGAACGCGA
>QVOB01003275.1:0-20588 GCA_014839585.1 Pseudomyrmex concolor | reverse complement strand
ATGTACTACACGATAGTAATCTCTCTTGCGATACTGACACCATCGGGCAGTGAGGCTAAGTACTTATCGGACCGCCCTCGTATATGCGCGTGCGCATCCTGCAGAATGTGTGTGTGTGTGTGTCCGCTTGCTCATTCTCTTACAACGTTCAGACAAGCGCTCACATTGGACGCTCCACTAACAACGCTTCCGGTTTTATTTAACTGGGCATGACCAGTTGTGTGCCGGATTTCGTCCGACACGTCCATCCGTCAGATTCCTCTGATACGGAGTTGCCGAGATCTTGGTATCCATCGATATCTTCGATTAGTCAAGAACGAATGTTCGCTTGTTCTGCTCTAATTCAAAATGAATATTCGATTTTGTGGCGTACGTCCGTTAAAAAGTAAAATAAAATTCTTTCGTAGGTACTTATAGATACGTGTGATTAACGATGAAAAGTTAAAAAAAAGTTAGAAAAAAAAGATGCGGTTTTATAGACTCGCGCTTTAAAAGATTAATGATGAATTTGAGAATGGTTGATCTCATTATTATTTTAAGATATTAATAAAGTTCCGCAACCGTCTGTCATTAACATATGTCGAAAGCTGCTTATGCTCGCTCAACTTCTTATCTGATTTACTATAAGTATCGACGAAAAATCGATGCGTTCAATCTCCCGAGTTGCGCGTTACTGTTTTAAGTCGTATTTAATTAACCATAACGCGATCGACAAGATTTCCGACAATTTCCGATCAGCTTCCCGGAAGCTTTCGCCGTTTTCCCCCAACATGCCGCTCGCTGCAGATCCCATTGTCGCTTCTTGTTCGTGTCGTCCCGCGTTCGCGATGCTCCTTCTCGAGCAAAATCTGGAGAGCGAAAGAGGCTTTCGGTCGTTATAGAGAAGAGGCTCCGCAATGGCCCGGGAAGGTGTAGCCGATCGATAGAACGCACCGTAGAGTTTCGTGAGATAACGAGGGAAGGCCGCGGAGCATCGATCAACCGGTCGATCTGCCGGCTTTCGAGTGCGCGGTCGGTTTCGTCGGCATCTTACCCTCTCGTCGTCTCCTCGCACATGCCAACTCGAGTCAATCGTTCATTCCTATACCCCGCATTGGCTGCATTCCGACGCGCAGAGATGCGCCAAGGGGCACGTGGAGTTCCACGCGAAATGAAATACGATGCAGCGGGAGAGACGATATTATTCGGTTCTACTCTCGTAAGAATTTTACGCGAGTTTATCGAAAGAGGATTTTCTTGATAGTCACGAATATCTCGTTATGAATGTTTATCTTTTTCCTTGGAATCGCGTGGGATTTAAAGAAGAAAAAGTCAATCGACGGAATGAAGCCTCTCTTTCGCTGCTGCTTGAAAAAGGTATATCAAACGAACAAAATTGATATCGCTCGTCTCGGATTAGTTCAAACGAGAAGGTTACGCAATATTCTCTGGCAACGGATCGTCCTATTGTCGTATTCATCTTTTTTTTCTCTCTTTCTTTTTCTTTCTCTTTCTACAGTTTTCTGAGAAGCCTTCAGTCTTCTTGCTCGAAGCGAGAAAGGACAGAAACGACGTCCGGCTATAACGAGTTCAAGTCTCAGAACGAAAAGAAAGTGTCTCTACAGGAAGTATTCGCGCGAGGCCATTTTTCACTTTCCTAGGTGGACCGGCTGCGGCATCGCCGGTTCTCTATTTTCTACGTTCTTCTTCGAGTTCTTCATCCCGAACCTCACGATCTTTCACTTCGTTTCCGCGGACGATCGATACAAATTCGCGTCCGGAATAAATTTACGCACTTATACGTTCAACTTTCGCAATGTAATATTGATTTTTTCCTTATATTTTCCTATATATTTTATTTTTAGGATCTAGGTGATTAATACCATTACAATGGAAAAATGCCGGCTCTCAGGGTTAATCATTCTCTCTAGAACGCTTAAGACTAAAAGGTTTACAACATTTTCTACGAAGAATAATTGATAGACTTAATGGGCGATTAAAAAAAACCTCTTGGTAATCTTGGAGAATGATAAAAAATCGTGTCACGTCTTGATGATTATATATTTTTTCGAATCGAAACTATTCAAACATTTCTCTTTAATTGGCTGGTGCGAAGCGATTCTCGTCGCGCATCGTGAACGAAACTGAAGAAGAATCTTCTTTTGTGTCTGTTATTTTATTTTTACACTCTATTGAAGCCTTTTAATAAGCAAGCTATTCAACCACAATATTTTTCCCTAAGCCTATCTTTATCCCGCGACATTCGCATTGTCGTTGTCTTCGTTTTCTTTTCTTGTTCGTTTTTCCCTTTTCCTCGGCTCTCTACTTCACCCTTATTCTCTCTTTCTCTCTCTCTTTTTCTCTCTCTCTTGTAACACGAATATTATGACTTGTATCTCGGAAAAAAATATCATGAAATGTGTTACACGTTCATACCGATGCACATTGCATACTGTGTCTCGGTTGCGCAAAGTTGCTAGACACATCTTTCCACTTCACGAAAAAGTCACTCCCAACGTTGGCTGACATCCGACGTCGCGCTTTAATTTTTCTCTTTTTTCTTCCTGTGTACACAAACCCACACACGCACACACACACACACACACATATATGTTATTATATTCTAACTTTTGCCCACTCTCTATCTTCATTTTTTTCACGTTTCACACATTCCGACTCTCTCACTCTGTCACTCTGATTTCGTTTTCTGTTCTTTTTTTGTGATTTTTTTTGTGTTTTGTCTGTCTCTCTACTCCTGAATCTTTTCATTTGTTATCGTGTTTTTTTTTTTATGTTTAAGTTATCTCTGTCTTGATTTTTAAGTTGAGTACGTACATATCTTTTCTTAATTCGGTCTTTGCCATCGTTGCCGAAAAGTTTTATATCTTTTGATTACCAGTTTCTTTTGCGCATGCTAGTGTATTATATTTAGTCTCTTAAGATTAACTGAGCGAATTAGTACTTATAATAATCGCGCGGGTCACAAGAGGATCGCTCTTCGTCATCTTTTGTTAATAATAAATAGAGAAAATCAATCAAGTCTCGTTATGAAAAAGTCCCTTTATGAAAACACGATGATACGGGCAACGATCCACGAATGATCCTGCGATAATTTATTAATCGATTTTTTCTCTTAAACAGTTGCTCCAGGAAAACTTCTATATAGCGGCGTTGTGACACACAATAATAATATTTTTTACGATTATAACTTGCGTTGTATCAAGATCATACTTTTTTATTCTAGACACAGTATCCACTACAGTGCTTCTTTTCATCAGAATTTTTGTAAAGCGAAAAAAAATCATTTTTGAACGATAGTTTTTTGTATTAGATTCTAAAATAGATTCATTATTTTGTTATTAAACGTTTAAAATCAATTTTTCAATTTAAGATAAAGTGATTTTTAACATATATCGAGCTGATAAGGTCGCTTATAGTTTTCATCTGACAGTTTCAAAATCTTGATAAGAAATAACTCGTGCAAAATTTTGATGATTTTAATCTTTATCTTCGATTTCAGCCAATTTCAATTTTTTATACAATTATATTGCGTGAAACAAATCGCTCGCTTAAGAGCATCCATTTCGCAAGCTATAATCATCGATTTCACACTAATCGACTATTTTCTTTATAATTGCAGTATTCACGCCTTTGATGGCAACATCGCGAACGTTTGTACTCGGTTACGGAATTTTTTTTTACATCGGCAAAGTTGCTCTCGTACAATGATTTTTGCATATTTTACTAATTCAAGTCTGTTTTATAAAATAGCAAATATATTCCTAGCGGAGTTCTCACTTCAATGTGATGAATTTTAATGCGAAACGTTTTCCACGTTCGTCATACTCATAATGGCATAATATAAGTGTGTTTCTCGGGAGAATTTTCTCGTCAGTGCAAAACGACACGAAAAACACTTTTCGCTGATTCCTGGGAGCTTGTTTTATAATTACGGAAAATTGTTGAAGAAATATTTTTTTACGCAATAAAAAATATCGTGTTTTCGCAACAATTTAGCGTTTTTCATGCAAAAAAAACATTCCAAATACATGTAAATATACTTGCGAGTGACTTTGCCGATTTTCAGACTTCAGTAGCGGATTAAAATAGAAGAAAAAACATATTTAAAGTGTTGAAAGTATTTATTTGTTAGAAAAAAAAACTTTTATTAGATATTTAAAGTCTCTAAGTTGAGAGACATATTTTTAAATACATATTATTTTCAGTAATTAACTGTTCAAAAGAAAAACATTGTTTCGCAGAATCTGCTACTGTGTAAATTGTACATCTACATAAATATAACCGAGGAAAAAAAAAGATATACATCTACAAATCGTCTAACGCACATGCTTGATTGAATGCCACTTATGCTGTGCACACTTGTCTTTTCTTGTCTGTTCTATGTGTTGTTTCCTTTACGCTAATATTCTACAACCACCTCTTCGCCATCACCAACTATTCACCACAACCACTACTACCACCAACTATCAATCAACCAAATAACCATCCGCCAAACAAAAAAAACAATTCGTCTTCCCGTACGGGCTGTGTGTCCAAAAAAAACGACCAAAAAATCTCCGCCACTCTCTATCTCTTTTCTTCGGCCGCATTTGACGCTGCTCTCACATGTTGTTGGTACTTCTGTCCTTTTACTTACGTCCACTACGCTCAATCATCGGTAAACCAAACACCATGGGCGCACCCATGGCCGCCATGGTAACCCGATGGTAATCCAACGGTCCGGTCCGAACATGACCCCACCTACCATCGCGTACGGTGAGTTATTTTTTGTTGAAAGTGCGAGTAGGACCTATACAAAATAAGAAAAAAAAACACTATATCTACTTTTCTCTCTACTTCTCGACCGTGAATGACGAAAACCCGCGGGAACTAAACGCCGTTCTATCTCTATCTCTTTTTGCGCGCGGTTCGATCTTTCCGTAACTAGTTCCGATAATTACGGTATGCAAGATAATTCTTCATGTTGCGGAGAGAGAATTAACATCGATCCATTGCATTAACGAGCG
The DNA here is from genome assembly GCA_014839585.1 of Pseudomyrmex concolor. Lineage (NCBI taxonomy): Eukaryota > Metazoa > Arthropoda > Insecta > Hymenoptera > Formicidae > Pseudomyrmex > Pseudomyrmex concolor. The sequence goes on along the minus strand of QVOB01003275.1, from coordinate 15,582 downwards.
ATAAACCTTGTTAACGGCCGTTGAGCTTCCTCTTCCGTTTCTCCGGAGAAGGGCGAGGAAGTTCTGGGTGTTGGATATCAAAGAGTTAGCGAGTTTGATTCGTAGGTTGATTAGTGCGGCGTTCAGTTCCTCGGTTGCAGTTGTCCACGAGATACAAAAGCAGAGTGTATAAATCGGAATATGTCCAACACTCCAATGTCGATATACCCGATTAATCGTGTTGCTTGATCGTTAACCCTCGATTGCTGTCGATAGAGTCGGGTGTTAATGTAAAACTATGTTAAAAATTACACGCTTACATTTTTTTAAACACAAGAAATAAATAAATATTAAAAAACTACACGATTTAACATTTAAGTATGAATTCTGATATTTATATCTGTTAGTATCAGATTTAATTTCGCGGCGTAATCGAGGGTTAAATATTATTCGGCATTGTGGGTATATACAATCCTCCGTATTCTCGATGATCGTTCCACGTGAGGAGACATAGGCGTCGCATTTCTCGTAAACAATACAAGAGAACGTTTATTTGAGACAATTGCAATTGCAAAGCGGCGGCGCCTATGATATTAGTTCAATGTCGAAGGCTTGTCGTTGCGATGATACATTTGACCTGTATTCAAAAAACTTTATATTTCAAACCGACTTGATCATGTGACTTGTCTATAATTGTTTCTAAAGTACATGGAAGATATTTGGCGTAAACGTCGATAACGTATGAATTATTTCTATTAGAATATTTAAAACATCATTTGAGAACACTTTTATATTTTTTTCGCACAAGTCGGTTTGAAGAAATAGTTGCAGCTTCTGAAATTGCTTTTGAAATATAAATAGAGCACTAGTAGCCTTGCGCTAATGGTTTGAGCACAGGTTCACGAAAAGAAAAAATCCTATTGAATCAGGTCGAATTAAACGAAAATAGACTAACTGCGAAAAATAAGCTTATTTTATAGCATTTGATATCTATTTGGCAAACTTAAATGTCAATTAATTTAATTGTTGTTAATAATAATATCCTCTTGTACCAATAAAAGAGAGTATTTAAAAGTACATAAAGATAATGTCCGATTATTGACGTAAGATTAAAATTTTACAGATTTTCTTGTTCCGATTTTCACAAGCGTATCCACATTTGTGAAAAACATATTTATATACATGCGCACGCGCGCGCACACACACACACACACACACACAAATTAATACATACCAGTTGTGTAGAGATTCACGTTTAAAAATGACGATAAAAAAATGGACGAGGAATAATTTCGCGAAAGTTTTGTTGTTGTTACGACAGGCCTTCGCACGCTCAAAACTCGGTGCCAGACTCGATTACGTTTTTAATAAATGTTAGTTCGGTAGACAACTGTCGCAACGGCGTGCACACACTTGGTACATCGAAAATAACATCGGAGATCACGTTACGGACACTAATCATTACAAAATTCCGTGTTTTTCGGCTTTAATTTTTGTGTGTGCAGAAATTTTACAACATATATTAAAATATACATATATAATAGAATTACTGTTTGACAGTGATATTTACGATCGAGAAAGACTATTCGAGGAAATTTCAAACAGCTCGTTATTGGCTTCGCGTATTTGAATGCTTGAAAATAGATCGCGCATTTAATACTCGTGAATACGATACATCTGGAATCGTTAAAGTTCACGTAAACTCGCAGAAATATCATTGTTATGCTCGATAATATTCGAGTTACGGGGGTAACTGTATGTTTCTATTTTAAACACGCATCCATTTCGCCATGTTTCTTTTCCTTCTCCTAGCTCCTATACTCTCTTGTGAAAATTAGCGCCCCGAATTATTGTTAATATTGTTACACGGGCGTGGTTTATATATACATATATATATATATATATATTTGCGTGATTTTACGGATGATTCGAATTATGTCTATTTCGAGTACGACGATGACGTCGTTGCGACAACGTTTAACGTGTGCGTAAACCATGCGCTGACACTTAAGTGTATAGAAAGCAAACGGCTTGATCTGTTGTAAAAGTTTGTAGTTGACGTATACGTCATTGTATGTGCCGCATCCTCTCGTTTGTAAACGCAGGAAAATTCCTCACAGAGGATTCTGTTCTTGGATGGACGCGGGGTTCGATCGAAGAGCGACGAGCCTCACGATGCATTCCTCGTGTATACTAATTTAACGGTTGTGTAATATCGCGTTTCCATTTTCGTTAGGCGAGCGAAACTCGTCGAGTTCGATCGACGTTGATGTCGAAATTATCGGATATGTCAATGTATAATTTTCTATCTTCCGAAAATTACGCTATAAAACAAAAACTCCCGTCAAATGTTTTTTTTTACCACAAGGGAAGTTACAAAATTGCGCTCTTCGCTCGAAGGCCAAACGCGCCTAATATTTATGACATGCTCGACTCTATCGATTTTTCGCGCGGCAGAAACGAACATTTTGTCGACAATGTCGCGTCGATAATATAAAAAAAAAAAAAAAAACGTTTTGCTGATTACGCGCGCTTTGCTCTTTCGAAATCGTCCGGATAATACACCCGCGATGAAAATAATCTTCTTACGTGCGAAAATTACGAATAAACTCGACAATCTCTCTCTTTCTCTTTTTCGTTTGTGAACGCATGGATGAAATTTCATAATCGAGCGGAAATCTCGTGACATTTGCGAGATTTTGGATTATGCGAAATTGAAAATCTACGCCGCGCGACGCACTTCTCCGCGTGTGTGACCGCCATAATATCGAATAAATCTCGATAAGACAACGAAAAGCTATCTAATCAGTTCGTAATCTCGCTTATTTCATATCAAAAGCATTGTGTAATTGATCCGTGACGTGTAATCGCCGCAATATGTTCATAAATAGCCCGACAGAGATTCTATTTGTGATATATCTCACTAATCAATCTATACTACTCTAACGGAACAACAACAACGGGTAACAAATCGCCAATCTGAAATCTTGAAGAGACTTTTGTTTTTCAGTAATCTTTGTCTCTTACCTTCTCTTTCCTCCCTCGTGACGTTTACGATTCTGTCTCCCCCGCTATTTTCGAAAACAAAATGCTCGTCGCGCACAGTTAAAGATTCGCCGCAAGCGACAGCGAGAAATTGAAATTTCGTTTTCTCCCATTTCGAACTGACAAATCGCGTGATCTGTTATCGTGACAGCGGCCTAAGGACCGCAGATCTCGGTCGTAAATCATTAGAGAGATCGGAACCGTGTGGGACGACGACGAGACGACTTCGACGCGTGTTTCGCTCGACGCACAGACGAGAAACAACGTCGATATTTTCAGCGCGCGACGTCTTTTTCCTATACGATTTAACCGACGTCTTTTTCCTATTCGATTTAACCGAGTTTTTTTTGCCAGATACGGGGGCGCGTTAATGGACGTGCATCGGGATGGAATTTGCGAGCGATGAATATGAAATTGCCATTAGAGCTAACAGAATAACATCGGACTTGTCGTGGAGATATTTTTTTCTTTTTTTTTCTGTTATTTTTTTTTTTAACGAATTTTTTCGACCGCTATCGACCGTCAAAGCTTTCATGATTTTGTTTCTTAAACGCAAACGAGAATAAATACGCTATTTTATCGATTTTTTTATCAACAAAAAAGAAGTAAGCCCAAAACTCGTGCACTGCTGTGCACTTCTCGCTATAACGGAAGATTCTTAACGCGGCCGCTATATACGAACGTATTTCTCTACTCAGAAAATCCTCTCGTTAAAGATACCGTATACAATCGATCGAGCGGCGAGCTCGGCTGCTGTGCGTCAATTAACGAGCAAACAGATAAATCGATGGCTCGCGGTGCAAAAGAGTCGCCGCGCGCTCCAATACCGTGAGCTTTTTAATGCGGATTAAAAATTCCGCCGTAAATTCTGGTGCATCTGAATGCGTATAACGGTGTTCTGTCTGTTTGCGGGAAAACGAGTCTTCGTGCATCGGGGGATGTGAGATGAACGATTCAAACGGGCGGACAATGTACAAGTGATTTGCGAAGCAACTTTGGAACCGTTTAATTCGTTTAAAGTAACGATTTTGCGTGTCGATTTAAAATCGCGATAGAGAATAGTTTTGCGTTGCGCGATTCTTACGCACCGCGACAGCAACCAATTGCCTGACAGATTTACTTTAGCCGGAGCGATTGCGAAGGGAAAGTAGTAACAATAAGAGTAGTGACCGACGGTGCGTAACGTTTCTCGCGCTTATCCAGCACGTTGCATGTTTCTTTTTCTCTCGCATCTCTCGAGTTTACGCAGCATATATCTTGGATATGCGCTTGAGTTTTTACGTAGCGTACAAATTTACACACGCACATGTACATATACACACGTTATAGTAGGTTTTTTTGCGAGAAATTTACACACGCTGTATATATTTATTGCGCATGTTTTTTATGCAGCTTGATTGTGTACGCGCGCGCGGGCACTCGCAATTTCACGTACTCTTTGCGCATTTAGTTTTTGTTTGTACTTTTCCCTCTTCTGATTCTATGAATGAAGTATGTATATTCGCTATGGTTTATCGCGAAGAGTGCGTGCGTTTTTTTTTTGCGAGCGCTAAACGACGAATTACGCGCAATTTCTGATTATATACGCAGCTGCTGCTTATCTGCCTGTGACAGATCTTCTTATTGCTTGTAGTATAGTTTTGGCGTTGTCTTGCCCGTGACCCGATGAAAATAACAAGTGATTATTTAATAACGTAATACGCTCGGTAAGCTCTGTGATGAAGAACGTAGTGATTTTATAATGTACGTCTCACCTGAGACTGCGAAAAAAAAATCATCGCAAGCGATTTGCAATGCGCAGCGAAAGACGCGAAGCAAATCGATGATGGCGACATAGCGAGAAGCCATTAGTCCGTTGATTAAAATATATATTGATATATGTGTGAATTAATCGACCAGCTTTTTTCGATGTTGCATTTATTAATTGGGCTCTTGATGTGGAATTATTTCGCGCGTGATTTACGCATCAGAATTATGACAATATTGTCACAATGTCGGATTTAGTGAATTAAATTTTATTTAAAAATTATCTTCTTTTCTCTTTCAAACATTGTTTTACATAAAATCATGTATCCACAATTGTTTGTCGCTATGTTGATCGTCATTCGATGATGTAAACGCTATTATCGCGTTGTTACGCACTTATCATCTGAATGCTACACAATATGTCTCTCGTATTTATAGGTGCAGCAGCTAATCTACGTAAGGAAGTCATCAGAAACAAGATTAGAGCCATCGGCAAAATGGCGCGTGTCTTCTCCGTCCTGAGGTCAGCGAATTACAAGATATACTTCTTCACACACAATATAGTTTTTCTTTTAATACAAAATAAAAAAAAACATATATTTCTAATATTTTACAGATTTAGAACACAATAGATAAAATCTGATTTAAAACTATAAATCTTAATTATCTCGATTTCTCAGTTTCTCTCGCATAAAAGTAAAAAGTTATTATTAAAATAAAATCATTAAAATAAAATCACAAGTATAGCGCACGACGATGTCATTTTTTTGTCTTTCAGAGAGGAGAGCGAGAGCGTACTGCAGTTGAAAGGCTTGACGCCAACTGGAGCTTTACCGCTTGGTGCATTATCTGGCGGAAAGACTTCACTGAAAAACGGTAAGAGTTTCATGAGGTATTAGCTCTGGTAAAAATGAGAGAGATATGTAACATGTGTATGTTACTTATGTGTATTTTTAACATGTCACACTCTTTTGAAGAATTGACACATATATTGTCATCAAACAATTGCAAAAAATAAAATATATTTAGATTGTATACACACAATATTGTCGCGCAATAGTGATGTAATGTATCCAGAAAGATCCTTTATCAATCTCGCGTACTGACGTGGTTTTTCTCTCAAGCTCTCCAAGGCTTCTCGCCGAATCACAAAATCACCTCATTCGCCGAGGCCAAGGGTTTGGACGCCATAAACGAGAGAATGCCACCGAGGAAAGACGCCCCGCCTACACCGGTGAACGAGGAGAAGCCCGTGACAAAGCCGTCGCCTTCTGCGGGAGACAAGCGGGACCATAACATGCCGCAACCGCAATCGTGAGCCGCACACTCGTCCGATCAAGGTATATGCGCTCAAACTATATCCGCAGATCCTAAACATCGAGAGACAGAGGAAAACTTGCGTTTCCACTTGGTTAATTTTACAGAACTTTTAGATCTTTCAAATCTTGTTGTTGGCTATCTCTTGATAATCTTATTCAAGTCGATTGTTTTTTGTTCAAGTTGATTTTGTTTAGAAAACTGCGAGAAACTATACTATGAAAATTATTTTTAACGACATAAATTTTTTAGCCGCATTTTAACTCTACACAACACATATAGAAAAAGTATTTTAAGAGAATTCTAAAGTCTGTTTTATCGATGAAACTGAATTTTTTGCGCACACTAATCTTTTTTTTGGCCGTGTTGATTGATAACTCCTTTTTTACAATTAAAGTACATAAAATAGAGGATCCGGGACGTCCAAGTTTACAACAACAAAATGAAAAAAATTGAAGTTCATAAAACATTTTTTTTAATTTTGTTATATAAATTTGGATGTTATATAAATTTTATAAAAAAAAAGATTAATGTGCGTACTAGTCAAACAGAGAGTCCTAAACAGACCTACTTTAAAATTCCTTAACTTAAGATGGTATTGGATACCGACAATAGAGACCTGTAAACCGACATTTTAAAAACTTAACTTTCTCTAATTTCTAATTTTACTTACTGCACTATATAAAACGTGCTTCTACAGAATTAAATAAATATAAAAAATTAAGTGCTTCTAAAAATGGGTATATAATGCTTTTTTGAACTCTTTTTTATTCATAATGATAGCATACGATAATCTATACTATCATCACAAATATCGCTTTTTCTCGTCAACTAGACATTCTAATCATAATCCGAGTGTCTGATTATAGTCTTTTTTATCGTACTTTTATCGTTAGGTAAGTGTAAGTATGTATATAAGTATGTATATTACAAAACTTTCTATTACATATAATGAGGTTAAAAGCAAACTATTAGCTAGGAAACTAGTATTAGTAAAAATTTATGCTTATTTTTGACAATCAAAAGTACCTAACGAGAAATTTTGGCACAATTTGTTTATTTCTATAGGAGCATTTTGAATTTGATGCAGTAAATACAATATCAGAGAGAAAATTAGAAACATCGGTTTACAGGTCTTTATCGTCAATATCCAGTATCCTCTTAAGAACATACAAATGTTCTTAGAAGACTCGAATTATGACGTAAAATAAATTTTTTTTTTTCAGATGGCATGGACGGGTCTTAAAATCCCGTCATTACCACCGAACATTTGCAAATTCGTCTTTTCTCCCCCCTTCCCCTACTTCCCGGCTGTTACAAGTACGCTGTTCACTGAAGAGTTAGAAGAGGAGTTACCGTCATTATATATATATAAAAGGATGATCAAAACAAACGGACAGACACAAAATGGAAAGCAATTTCTCATTGATGCAATTTTCAACGGACATCATCATCCGCTCGTGCACAGCTCAAGAAATCAGTAACCAACCGAAGTAAAATGTGCCCACACGATCATCGATGAATGACACTCCGAGAGGGCATGTCTATCGGGACTCCTTCTTCGAAGATCTGCCTCCGGTTTTTGTTTGTTGCGAACAGAGCGAGACCATATGTTAGCCTCTCTTCTCGATAAACCGCGCGCGTGACGTTCTCCGATCTCTCTTCTAAACACATACACACACATTCGTAAAATATATAACATATATAAATCTCTCTCTTTCTCCTTTTTTCTTTTCTCCTCTTACTGATTCTGTCTCTCTCATAATTTCTTGTTCCTGTTGCCTCCTTTCTTGGGCATCATTTTTCTCGTCTTTTTTTCTTGACGCGGGAAAACGACAGAAAGAGAAAAAAAGAGATCAAGGGAGAAAAAGAGAAAGAAAGAGAGAGGAACGAAATGAGAACAATACGTGCGTGGTTACGTTTGTCTAACGAGAGGAATCGCATAGATAGTATGAAAGGAAGAATGAGAGAGAGAGAGAGAGAGAGAGAGAGAGAGAACGGACAAACGGTCTCCGCCAAAGAAAAAGGCAGCTGGCCTGTCGTCAACGGCGGAGCTTTTCCGGTTTTAGGATTTTACTAGGTTCTTAAGATATGTCTGCCCAAGATGACGCGTCTAAGAGGGCATCTCCCGGCACCACGGGGTGGAATTAATTAAACATGTGTGCGTGTATACGTTAAATAAATTCTCTGATTTTTTTTATATATAACTTGCGCGCGCGACTTAGCCCTAAGCTTAGCTTGACTTAAATTCCTTTCCCTCTCTCTTAAGTCGTGAGTTATATACATGTAACGCCGGAGACTTTATTTGACATATATACATAAAACGCATTATAAATAATATATATATTATTAATTATTAATTATTATCATCAGTAATTACTCATTATGTAATCTGAATACCATGTTTCGCTGCCGCGCGTGCACACACGTCCGTCACGGTCGCACGAAATAATTAACACGCGAAAGAAATGCAACGACCGCATGCATCGTTTTCTAAGCACATTCATTATAACAACGTTTAATCTATTTCTCGGCCGTTCTGTCTCGATGATTCATTCGAGCGTTCTTATTCGTGCAATATCGAGAAAAATATCTTGTTTTCGCTTGCATGTAGATCTTTGCGAAATTGCGCATGGTACATATGATTTCACCGAAGGGAACATGCACGATATTCGATATTATCTGTTAAGTTATAAAAATGAATCTTTTTTTTTTTTTTTTTTTTTTTTTTTGTTTAAACCGATGCATCAGTTATTATGATATCACGCAAGAATCTCGCTCGCACACGGTATAATATCAAGCTTGAATTATAATCCTTATAATAATATACGTTGTCTCTGTGAACTTTCACTTTGTTTAACCATCACACTTTCGTTTCGTTTATGTTATTTGAATTATAGAGAAATGAGTTTAGGATTATATATATACATATGTATGTCTGCGTGTATGTATATCGAAAACGAGATACTTTTTATTCCTCAGAGAGACTTAATTGCATATAAACGAAGGTTTCATAACGTATATATACATATATATACATATATATCAGTGAGAGTTAATGATATCTACGCTCGTACTTAGACATATGACGCATATCTCTTATCCTAAATAGTAGCACAAGTTTGCTAGAATGAGACGTGCAAATTGAAAACGATTACGGGCAAGCCCATAGAATAAATCGTTAATCGTCGCTAAACTCGGCCAACAGGCTCGAAATTAAAATTCGATAGTAGGTCATAATAATGCTGAAGAAAACGCGCAAATTAGTACAAGTTAAAGAAAAGGGGGATCGCGTTGAAAAAGTGACGCCTTGCATCACACACCGCTTGGAGCGTGTTAATCTATTATTTTAAATTATTATTAATCTATTATTATATGCTTCTGTCTATTACGGACAGTTGCACCGTGGACAGTATCACGCAGTCGCACTTTTCTTGTACCAAGCGCCGGAAATGGATTTCCCGATAAGTCAGCTCGCGATAGCGAAACAGAACGGCCGAGCGTGAGATAATAATCAGAAATCGCGTATCGCGAAAACACAACGACGTGCCGGATATTTCGTGAATATTGCAAGTCTTTGCGAGTTATTTATTTCGAAGAAAAGATTTCACTGAAGCACGGGATTTTAACCGTTTCGTGTAGATGCGCGATCGTCGAGACGCTTCCGCTTTCAGTCATCCGCGCTGTCATGCTCCTCCTATACTGTTCTCGCACGTGACGTCCCGAGGATAATCAGAACCGGGAGTGGCTATACTCTCGTCTCTCGTGTAATATTTATATAGTAATAATCGCCCGCGATCGAGTCACGGGATTTTGTCGTCGTTTTCGCTGTTTTTTCTACCTCTTCTCTAAAGATCGAGACGTTGTGTAATTACAAGCGAGCTTTGTTGCGAGCTAAGTTATTAACGCGACGAGCAGCGCGGAAGATTGCAAGCCTAGTCATATCCAGTATAAAAAAAAAAAAATGATAAAAACAAAAGAAGAAAAAGCGTAGACGTGTATTTCCGAAAAGCCGAGCGGCGGCATCGTCAGAATTACAGTCATCTGAAACATAATAAAAAATAAAGAATATTATAATGAATGAAATAAGAGATATACATACATCTCTTTTCTTCTTACTATGATATATAAAATATATATACGCACATATATATACATATACATATGCATATACATATGTATATATATGTATATATATATATATATATATATATATATATATACATATTGAATGATAATTCTATCTCTCTTTGCTACCAAGTTGTACTTATTCTTAATTAATTTACTTGTACAAAAGAATATGTTAAATAATAATGAAATATATATAATATAAACACAATTATAAATATAATACATAATATAATTATAAATATAAATATACATATAAAAATATATACATATATATATATATACATAAAAAAAAAACACTACGTGCACAGAATATCCTAGAATTTATCGTCATTCCCTTCATCTGTGGAGGTTTTTTGGCGATTTTAAAAATTTTCACATCGCAAGTCTCTGTAATTTATAGTTTCGAAGAGTTAAGTAAAATATGTATAAAATAAAAAGTGGTTCTCATCTTCACTCATTTATAATTTCTTAGAGTTTTATCGTATTCAAATTTACTTCTCCCATCGAAGAGTCGATTTAAAAAATTCTAGAATAAGAAAAACTTTCGATATAATTCCGGGATATTCTGCAAACACACACGTGTATACATTATAGCGTTGGTTATATTCACTATTACTACAATCATAATTACGACAATTATTGCTTTTTTAATTATGATCTTATTATTGCCATTATCATTATCGTCGCCGATCTACAATCATCGCTATTATATTATTGTCGCTATCATGAAAACAAAGCGCATACGTTCGGCGCTAGTAAATTTTCAAAACAAAACTGACACGTGGGTCTAATTAAATATATATACATGTATATGTTATTTACATATACGTTATAAGCGATCGTCATTTTGCGCTACAATACGACGACACGATAATGATGATTCAGAACGCGATTGAAGAGTCACTTTCCCTATCTACTCTTGGTTTTATAGAAGCAATCACTTTTATATGAATATGCTAACGTAAGGAACACGAAGATATTGGGTCGTTAACTAAGTTCTGCGGATTTTTTTTTAAATTATAAAAGTTATTATTAAAATATTTGTAAAATAATATAATTATAATTTTTTTAACTTATATGATAATGACCGCCACCTTGTATGATCTTTGCTCCTTTTTCCGGCAAAAATTAGATTTCACGACGGAAAACTTATGGTTTTTTGGAGGCGAAATAGTTATCGACCTAATTTCTTAATTTGTCAAAATTTTTGTTGTCTTTTTAGATTATATTGCACCGAACGGAAGAGATGATAGTGCGAAAGTGTAGCGTCTGGAAAATAGGCAGGATGAGGGAGAACTTCCCATTTTCACTTAATACTGATTTCGGCGGTGGTTTATTTGGTCGTTACTAAGTTTTGCGGATTGTTCGTAGATGGCAGTAGGATACACTGAATTTATATTTCTCTGCGATTTTGTCTTATTTCTTAAAAGTTGGCCATTTTATCATAATAAAACGTTTGGAATAGTTTAATATTCCTGTAGTCAAAAACATTTGTTTATTTTTATCCAAAAGAACATATCCGTTATTGTATTTTGTTGTTCTTTAATTTGAAAAAAAAAACAACACTTGAAATAAAACGGTTAATTGAAGATGCCTATAGTAGTATCAGCACATGTATATAGGTGGATTTTAACGGTTTAGAAGAGATTTCGATGAAAGACAAAGAACGCGGTGAACGATCAGAAATGGAAACTGATGATTTGGAAATGTTAAAGAAAGATCCAATCAATTAGTGATTTTATAAAGCAGCTTAAAATAAGATTATGATATGTAAGCGTTTGCAACAGCTCACAAAAACGCAGAAGGAAAAAAGTGGGAAGAAAAAACATGGTTCCGCACGTTTTGTCTGAAGTTGCAATTTTAAATCGATGAAAAGGCTATAACTTTTCCAACTACAAGAGAAGTTGATTAGATGCGAATTATTCTGCTCCGCATACTGCAAAACAGTCATAAAAGCATTTCTTTGTGCATGGGATGAGTAGTTTTTTATGAACTCTTGAAATCTGACAAAACAGTCAATGCCGAACACATCCAACAATATAATTGAATGAAAAATTAAAGAAAAAAACGACCGTTTAGTAGTAACAAAAATCGAAAGTGATTCTGCAGCATGATAATGTTCACTCATACGCTGCTAAAATTATCGAAATCATATCAAAGGTAGAATGCAAAATTCTTCCTCATACTGCCTACTCTTTAGACGCTGTACTTTTGGACTATCATTTCTTCCATTCGATGCAACACAGTCTAACAGGACAGCACTTTTAAAATTTTGATGAGAAATTGGATACTTATTTTGCCTCCAAAGAACTAACATTTTTCCGTGAAAAATCATGCAAGCTGGCGGTCTTTATTTCAATTAAAATGGAATTATAATTGCATTATTTTAACAAATATTTTAAAGTAAAAAATTGGCAGAACTTAAGTTAATGACCTATGATAGCGTATAGCCAAGCATTTTTATGCTACAGAATTATTTTCAACTGTTTTGTTGCTGCTATTAATCATTTTTTTAATTCTTTATCTAATGTCATCAATTGTTAAGTGTAGCATTCAATATCGACTATTTCGCCAGATTTCAAGTGTTCATAAAAAAAATTACATCCTTCTCATCCTACCAGAGAAGTGCTTTGTGATCGTTGCGGATATTGTGTTTTGCAGTGTGCGAAACAGGTTGATTCGCATCCAACCAACTTCTCTTGCAGTTGGAGTTGTTTCTTTTCAGTATCATGCGACTCAAAAAGAATCTTTTTTTTTGAATCGACACAGGAAAACGCAAATGTTATACCAGTTCAAAATTGCAATTTCAGATAAAACATGTAAAACTACTTTTTCTTCTATGTTTTCAAACTGTGTGTGTGTGTTTTTAATTTTTCTAAACCACAACTTACTTTAAGCTGCTTTGCAAGTTTACTAGTCGATTGAACCGGATTTTCCTTTGATATTTCCAAATCATCAGTTTTCATTTCTGCTGATCGTTCACCGCGTTCTTTGTTTCTCAAATCAAAATTGCTATTTCTGAACTGTTCAAACCATCTTTTAGATGTATCTGCAGATATGCTACCATAGGCTTTTTCAATTAATTTTGTTTCTTTTGCTGCCGTTTTTTCAAATTAAAGAACAGTAAAATATAATGACAAATATGTTCTTTTTCAGATCATTTTGGATTAAAATAAATAAATGTTTTCGATTACAGGATTGAACACTGAGTTCAACAAAAAAAGAAAATTAATCTGCGCATAAAGGAAGAAAAGCGAGCAAAGTGAGAATAGCGTTGCACGAGGAATTGGCGAAATATTTGCTGGCAGCCAACTGTGGAGTGGGGAGACTTTGTAGGGGATATGCGCGAAACACGACGAAACAAAGTTTTCGTTCCGAATTTCTTCTCTCTTCATTGAACTCAATCAGTCCAAACGTCTTATTATAGAATGGCTAACTTTTGAGAAATAAAACAAATTCGTTAGAAAATATAAACACAGTATCCTACCGTCATCTACGAACGATCGCAGAACATAGTAATGACCTAATACTAATACTCTTAACACACAGAAAAATGGATTTAAAGAAAAAAACAAAAAAAACCACTTCTCTTTTGCACATATACGAATTTTTCTCGGATCATCCATTTTTCGGATAACAGTCTTGACTTGTGCCTTGTTTAGATATTTCGTTTTTTGCAGACTAACTCGCGCCTCGATTTGCACTCTCGAATGAATGCACCTGAGATTGTTCTTTTGTGAAGAAAACTATTACAAAATAACAATATAAAATCCAATTCGATTATATACAAGTACTCTCGCTATCGTTTTTTCTATCGAAGAAACGGTCTTCCTCAGTGACTTTCTGCAGAAAAATGATTTTGTTTAGCGTATATTCATAATAAAAGCGTTATGCTTAATTTCAAATTGTTTTGAGTATACGATATTTCGTATCTCGGTCTGAGAAATTCTACATAAAATGGATCAACTTTATCAACGCATACGAACATCCCCGGACATTTGTTCTTTGTTTGAAAATACGTCATACCAATAAAATATGCGTGTTATATCGTCAAGATATTAGTAATAAATGTGATAGTGTTTACAAGATTTTCATGCTCTTTATGTATTATATGTCACGATTTTGAGATCTAGGGCAACAATCTTGTACATATTTTTTTCGGTATTTTTTTAGTAAATATTTACAAAAGGTTATCCTTCAGAAATCAATGCCCTTGACATAGTTGTCAAGGATATCTTGTGAGTAACAATCAAAAGGTTTTTAGCCGCTGCTTGTTGTTTATTAAAAAGTTATTAACAAAAGAAGTTTCATAAATAAACTTATTTTCTGACACTATGTACATTTTGTTCGTGTTGTAAGCACGTAGATAGGAGGGGTTTTGCTCCCTGCAGGAGGAGTGTTTTACTCTTTCCCCTGCACACTTCCTCCCCGAAAAAACGACATTTAATCGGAACGATTTTTCGATTACATGTCGCTTCATGTCAAAAATGTGTACGTGATTTTTTCGGAGGAAAAGTGCAAGAGGAGGGATAAAGCCCTCTTCCCCTGCCTACACGCTTATAACACGAACAAAAAGAAAAAAGTAGTCTTGTTAAGAAATTGCATGTTGAAAACTATCAACAAACTGCGAGAAATAGTGAAATAGACTTTTGACAAATTATGAATTATCTTGTAGATAAGTCAATTTGAATTAAAATGCATAGTTACCTTAAATTTAAATACTTTTCTAAATCTTTTTGGGGATTTTAAAATTTATGTGATTATATTTTTTATGAATAACTTTTTAATGAACAATGAGCAACAGCCAAAACTATCTAGAGATTACTCAGAAAAGTGTTCTTGACAACATATGTTAAGGTCATTGATTTCTAAAGAAGATGATCTTTTGTAAATATTCACCTTTTTTTCTTTTTGTAACGAACGATTAACCGAATTGAAGTTCTATATAATTTTTTATGGTTGCGTTGTTGTTTACATTTGAATTCGTTGCCGCAGTTATCTAGTTTTGTTATCTATTTGTTTTATTTAATGGTCGGACGATAAGCAGAAATCTTATCGCAAGAGAATTTCTTATCGGTAATAGTTTTTCTTATATGGAAGAATTGAATATATAAAATGTAATCGAAGGATTTCGATAATTTTCTTGTATATAACATATGGAATATATACATAAATAGCAAGATGATTCACAGACTTGCAATTAGACAAATTACATTTTTGTATCACCCCGAGAAAAAATGGATTAAATTTAAGTAGATCTACCAAGATATCTACCACTTATATCTACCAAGATAAAAAAATGGAAAAATAGATCTAATTAGATCTAAATTAGATCTAAATAAATATAAAGTATATCTAAATAGA
>QVOB01003274.1:0-33851 GCA_014839585.1 Pseudomyrmex concolor | reverse complement strand
TGTGTGTGTAACGCGAGCAGCCTGCCGCTAATGCTGCGAATTAAAATATCTGCGAGAAATCGTCTAAAATTTATTAATACTCGAGGTACAATGCGCAGACGTCGTATGTGTTGCGCTCGTATCGCGCGAGTGACGACACGAACAAAGAAGAAGGGGTAAGAGATTCAGGCGGAAGAAGCGCGCGCGAGTCGTAAAATAACGACGTGCCACGACTTGAATCTTCATTCGTGCAATTTTCACCGTTTTGTACGAGATATACCAGATGTACCGGCGCAATCGCGGAGCGCCTTCTTCGTGTCTAATAGAATCTAAGTTAATGCCGGTTATGGGACGTACGTCAGGAGAGAGATGATGGCGGTTTACCGCACGCACAAATTACCTACACAACCGCCGGCATCGAGATTTACAGATCGTAAGTCAACCGCTCTTCCCGTCTATATCGCGCGTCTTCTCGATTTTCCATTCCGAATATTGCCGCAAGAAAGCGCGAAAGAGGAACCGGTTGAGAAACTTCGTTGCTCTGAAACTGAATTTATATGACAGGATCTTTCTACAGATTTTTTTTTTTTCACAAAATCGATAAAGTAGTCACAAAGTACAACAGACATAAATTTGGCTCGAATTCTTCACGATTCTTTTCGATTTCTGTAAGATTCGCTAAAAAGTTCTGTTTCTTTAAAATAACAAATTTCACATAAAAAAATATATTAACCCGTCGTCACCACACCTCAATCCAGTATACGTTGTCACTACACTGTGCAATTTTGCATGTTTGAAGTTGAATAACTTTCCAGTAATGAGTTGATAAATAATTTAAAACTATTGAAAATAGGAGTAAAGAATTCTCAAAAACTTGAATGGAATTAGTTAAAAATGTTCAACAAAAATTCTTCTTAGTGAAAAATAAAAAGAACTTTTTGAAAAAATCTTGTTTTTCCAATTTTGATGCACATATCTACCAGTGCGGTGACAACGGGTTAAAAAAATATTAAAAATATTAATTTCACATAATAAAATCATTTATATTTTAGTTGACATAAAAAAATATTTAAAAGACTGACACACGCATGTGTTGAATAAAATCTCGTTAAAACAAGTTGAACTTGATTAGAACATTTTACAAAGCTTCAGCGTGCCGCGTTACAATCGACCATCGGCAAGCCGCGAGATCTCGCGCGCGATCCCAATCGCGGAAATAGATCGCATTGATGGAGTCGCGGCGTCAGTATAACCAACGGCTAAACAATCGCATTTGTTTGGAGAAGGTTTCCTGCGGCCTTGGTCGTCGGTTATTTCGGACGAGGCGGCCTATCCCACCGAGCTATTGTGCCCGATAGAATTCGATTGATCGGCGAAGGTTCATCGACGGCGCGCGCGCGCGCGCCTATTATTGTGGCCAAGAAAAAATTGTGGCCGCTGAACAACAATAATAATAATAATAAGAGCGACATTTCCAACTTCATTTCGCGGACACAATCTCGCAACTGAAAACTTCACAATCTTGCCGAAAGCGGCGGCGAATCAAAAAAAGCGCGCCGCGAGAAATGCTTTCTTCCATTCTTGAACCCTCAATTTCGCTAAAAAAAAAAAAAAAAACCATTTTTTGCGACGCCGTCCGAAATAAATTGGTGGTGTGTATCATCTTGCAAGATGATACACGCTTACGCGCTCTCGAACGAGTTACAGTGATTATCGAGAGTTTCAGGAAGAACGGCAGGGAGTTATGTCGGAGACGCGCTCTCTCGCGTGTTCGCGTGCCCTCGATTGCGTAAACGACTAGAGGTATTGAGGAACGGCGACTCAAAGAGGAAAGGGAGGAAGATAACAAAACTCATTCTCGGTGCTCGGAAAAATATCCTCGCGCACATATCCTCCGCGCGAATGTATTTCGTATCAATTTCGGTTTCCTGACGAACTTTTGAGATGAGAAAACGCCGAAGGGGGGAATAAGGCCGCGAGAGATGAAATCGAGATTTCGAGTCGCGCGAGATCGCGAAAATAGATAAACTCGCGACGACAGAATACGAATGTGCGGTAAACCGTGGCGATAATGCGGTTTCGTCGCCGTTGCATAGGCGTAATCTTAAACTGCCAAGGCGAGCCTCAGACTATCTCTCGTAGAACAAAGTGGGTTCGCGCTCGTTCGCTAAGTATTTATTGTTTTTCTAACATTTAATAAGTCTTCGCGATTTATTAACCAATTTTCGTGCAAACGCTGCGGTTTCTTTTGCCAACGTGTTTGAGCGTTACGCTTGTTCTCGTCTCATTTATTGCGCGATTTCTTAACATTTTACTTAGAACGCGTTGTTCATTGTGTCAAGAAAATGACATTTCACATATGCACGAAGTATCACAACTATTTTTAATTTTTGTATAAATTCTAGTACGTATATATTTTCGTTGTCGCGAAGTAGAACGCATGTTTCGCGATATGCACACGTGCCTCTGCTCGGGCATAATTGTCTTCGTTATCTTCGCAGCTTTTTATCTATTGGCGCAATTAATAAAATGCACCTGTCTCGCGTGCTAGAAAACCCCAGCGGGTGTTGCAAGTTTTTGCGTATAAAAACGTGCATGTTACACAGAATTAATAAAAAAAAACCTTTCACAAGTCTCGTTTTACAAAAATAATTATCATTGATATTTAACCCCTCGCGGTCTCCCAGACCCACTCAAAAGTTACGCATCGACATTTCCAAAGTAAAAATTAATTTCTTTTTTTAACGCTTATCTCTCGATACCACAAATTTTTTCAATTTATTTTTTTTATCGACGCAAAATCGTTCAAACTTTTGATTCGAAGAAACAAAATTGAAAAAAATGTTGATTTTTTAAGAAGATATTCGATTTTAAAGTCGAGTGGCAGATCCAGTCTGTCCAATCCAGCCGTGATTTTTTTAGGTCTGTCTACGAAGGATTAAAATTATCTTTCTAATAAGCTTAATGAACCTCAAACGCTTTGTCTCAACCGTAAACTGCGCTGCGTTTTATCTTTCGCGTTGCAAGTTGTCTGATTAAAATAACAAAAACTGTAAAAATAACAGTCCCATAAATTGTAAACTACGTACCACTAATTTCAGACACCTATTTCCGCGAAATCTGCGTTGAAATTGCGGTTGGTTTTCGCAGCAGCGGAACGCGTAGTAGTAACGGCTGTATCGTCAAAGACCCGACATGCATTGTAAACAAACGAGGGGGGCGAACGGGGACGCCGCGCACGCGCGCGCGCGCGCGAGAGAGAGAAAGAAAGAGATAGAGAGACGGAGGGTACGGAAATGCAGCTCTCGGTGAATGAATGGATAAAATCAGGAAGATCCCCCCGCGTGTTTCCCCTTCAGTTACATCGTGCGTTCGACGCGCCATCGGAACCGAGAGACACAACGCTCGTTTCTCTCTCTCGACGACATGCCGCGGCTGGTAATGCCGCCTCGCAACACACGAGATTAGTTCCGCCGCGGCTGGCCGGCCGACGAGCAGCAGCCTTGAACCAAATTACGGGCTGCCCGTTGTTTAGTTGTTTAGCCGGCGCGCGTGTGTATATCGCGCGCGGGCGCGGAGAAATCCCGGCCGCACCGGGGGCACCTAAGGCGACGCCACGAGCAACAGACGCGCGTTCCCGCTTCCTGTTCCTTTAATCGCCCGCTATTCACCGATCCGTTTCCAGCCGGTTGATCATCGATCGAATATCTTTCGCATTCCATTCGTCATTGTTGGGCGCGCCGCGTTGTTGAAAAAAAAAAAATGAGATTTTTCACCGCGACAAACGTAACTCGAATTGAAATGCCGTTTCTTTTTTTTTTGGTAGAATTCTATCTCCCGTGATATTCTATCGCGCAACTCCGCGCGATAGAACGCACATATATATCCGACACATTCGTCGAAACAGGACGCGGTATTGTGAATGCAGCCTTGAATTTACAGGCACGACTGCAACAATAGTTGAATAGAGCGCATTGGCACGCCGGAGAGAGAACCGCAAAACCTCGGCGAGCTATTCGCGCGAAAACGGCTCGCGAGAGCCGTGATATTCTGTAAACCAAGGCAGAAAAAAAAAGTGGCAAAGTGACGGAATTAGCATACCGTTCAATAGACCACTTTTCTCTCGCGCGCGATATACAGCTAAAAAAAAAAAAGATGGCAAATATTTCCGAACAAAGAATTACATCCCGGCTAAACCGTTCGACAGTTGGTCGGAATTTTATTGATTTTCACATGGAAATACCGTGCAAATTATCCGATGCCACATTACCCGTCACCGCGGACATATCATTATCATATTCATTGTTATTTATTATCAATCTCGTCATCATTATCATTATCATCATCATCATCATCATCATCATCATAATCGTCCTCGCTATTTCCTATGCGATGTCTTAGTAGCCAACATCATGGCGTGACAAAGCACGTTCTCATAGCCTTGACAGTCGACCTGAACACTCTTCAGACTTGACGACTATCCGTGTAGAAACTCGAATCTTCAATAACACGCACGAGTCTCGGGATCACGTCGAGTTCGATTATATCCGCGAAAGTGGCCGAAAATAAATTGCAGTTTTTCGCCGACTATTAATAACCGACGATGAATTTGTAGTACCGATATGGAATGTATGCAAACATAGAACACGAAAGACGAGAAGAGGTAGAGGATGGTGATCGCTGGCGCACTATTTTTAGACTAGCGTCTTCAAGGCCGTCGACTATTTTTACGTTTTTCTCCGCTCACATCTAGAGAAAAAATTTCCAATTATGCGCAATATTGTGTTACAAAAAATTTTATTGTCAATAAATAATGTCACGTGTATGTAAACACGCGAAATGTGACGAAATTAATTTCTATTGTGTTTGCAAAAATTTCCTCTCTTCGCGTTTCCTCTCACGCGTCTTTGCAACGTTATTACGCGCTTTGCTAATAGCGCGTGCATGAATTTACAAAGACGAAGAGAAAAGGCAAAGAAAATATTTTTAAAAAATGTAGAAAGTCGAACATTACAATAAAATCGCAAATTTTTTTTGTATACATCCTTGAAATAAATACCAGACTTTTGTGACAAACGTGTTACAATTAGACACCGGAACTTTTGGAAAAGAAAAATTACACACAGAAGAGGTACAGATCGATTTTTTTTTTTTTTTTTATGTATTCGCGTATTACGACGTGTCGTCAGAAAGGATTCTTTAACGGTCGTAAATTCCTCGCGACTCAAACGCACGAATTATTCCGAAGAGGTTTTTCCCAATGGAACAATAGGTTTTGCTTCTGCTGTCGATGTCACTCGTAAAACTAGTTAGCCGGTTTTAAGAGTCATAAACTCGTTTCGTTTGATAACAAAATATTGCCATAAGGTGAGGCTTTACGCGCAATGGAATACCCGTGTTGAAGGAAGAAATGTTAATTCTTTGCTAATTTTGTAAAAAAAACGCGTGTAATGCGTGTATCTGCACACAGATAGAAGAGTGTGTATGTAATTAATTGTTAACTAATTAAAGTAAAAATTGTGTTTTCAGGGAAACAAGGTAAAGACGGACCAGAGGAAAAAAAAGATGCCGACGGCGAACTTTGGGGCAACGTGGAAGCGCAGGCCGCGTTTCTCGGGCCCAATCTATGGGACAAAACTTTGCCCTACGATGCCGACCTGAAGGTATTAAACCATGTATGTATAAAAAACGCGATACGGTAAGCTTCTCAATTTGGCTGAACTCAATCCCGAAATTACAAAGATTTGTAAATTAATTGATTGTGTATTACACTCGTTTATTTTAAAATCTTTCCACTAATTATTAATTAAATAAAAACTGACGGTGTTTTTGGTGTGCGTGTGCGTGTGCGTGTGTGATTTTTCTTATTAAAATTTTCGTGTGTTTATCGCGCGACACGGTTGATTAAGTTCTGTGTTTTCATTAAGATTTGCTACGATTCTTACGATTTTAAATGACTTTCACGAATATCGGTCCCGCGGAAAATGTGTGTTTCGCGAGTGGTTCATCACACATCCCGGAAATTGCACCGTGCGCAAACACGTAATAGAATGGCAAATCAATGTAGCGGACCATTGCATTGCGCTCTGTTGTAACACTTATTCCGTTATAATTTGCTTTCCCGGGTCGAGAAACCGGGAAGCCGAATATTAAGCCGGCTATGTAATCGCGACGATAGACGGCCACTTTCTCCGTTATGCCTCGGCGGAATCAAGGAAGTTTCGGCTATTTTCTTTCCTCGATTCCCGTTATTATTTTTAGCCAAACTGTTTAAATAACGTTTGTCGAAAAACAGTGTTTTTTTCTTCTACGTAGCTCTTTGTAGCAAAACTTGACTATTTTCTAAAAAGAGAGAAAGAAAGAGAGAGAGAGAGAGAGAGAGAGAGAGAGAGAGAGAGAGAGAGAGAGATAATAACATGACATCAACCGAATATATATAATACAAATAGAGAATCGTTCAAATAGACAAATAGATAGACTTCTCTTCACATATTTCTCGTTAACTTTCACCAGTTCTTCAATCTCGATAGCCCAAAGTGTTTTTTTATTCATATTATTATCTTTACGGCTTTCTTTTAATTACTCGAATTGTAAGACAAAACGTTATACACTTATCCACTTTCTAAGAGCCAAAGTTCACGCCTCTCTTGAAAATAAAAATAAAAAAAAACAAAAAAAATTTTTTTTTATATAAAATTTGTTTTTATATAAAAAAAAAACAAAAATCATCCGCTGATCCCAAACATAATTAAATTACATTGTTTAATTTTTTCTCTAACGTAAAGCGTAATTATGATGCTTGAATTTATGACAAAGAGTCCTTCGGCGGAATTGACCGTTCTCTCTCGTTGCCAGTACGTCGATCTCGATGAGTTTCTTTCCGAAAACGGCATCCCCGTGGACGGCGTGGCCGGTGGCGGACAGGGCGCCATGCCGGGTGGTCAGCTTCACAAAATCAACAACACCGAGGCCGCCGGACATCAGGGACCAGCGGGACTCCATCTGGAACCAGTCACCAAGCGCGAGAGGTCACCGTCGCCGAGCGAATGCTGCTCGCCGGACACCCTAAACCCACCCTCACCCGCGGACTCCAGTAAGTAAAGCTCATCTTCTCGTTCCTCACGCTCGTCCTAGCCGTCGTTCGCGATAAAAAAAAAAAAAAAAAAAAAAAAAAAAAAAAAAAAAAAAAAAAAAAAACAAGAACACGCTTCACACAAATCCACAGAATATCGCAAATAAATCACTCACTTATAGTGTTAGCGAACTAATAAGATAAACGTAACTACAAGATACAACAGCGATTTTTGAAGAGAGAAACGTCCGAGAGAGAAAACGTTGCAAACGAGTAAGAAAACGACAAAGCGGCGCCGACCGAAAGCCGCAAATGGTCCGTGCGCAAGAAAGAGTGAGAGAAAAGGAAGCACGCTATCTCAGAATCTGTATCGCAATAACGTCGTGCTTGTCGAGTGCATCACAGAAAAAACAAGACTAACGTCGACGTTGTCGATTGTTCCTCTTCCGCGCGACAGATTCCGAGGACTCGTCACGAATACAATATGGCTTGTCTCTTGTAGCGCTCTCGATGGCCTCATCGGGGCGAGACTTCGATCCACGCACCCGGGCCTTCTCCGACGAGGAGCTCAAACCACAACCCATGATCAAGAAATCACGGAAGCAGGTAAGTCTCCTATTTATCTCTCGCTTTGTTATCATCGCGTTTTACTCGTTAGACTCCTTTGAGATAAAGAAAAATACAATTTTTTCTCAGGTAAATGATTACTATATCGCAATACGTTGATGAACGTTTCTCGCGACGTAATAAATACGCGAACGTTCTTATATTCTTTCTTTTTTTCTCTCTTCCGTTTGCGGCCGCAGTTCGTTCCGGATGACTTGAAGGATGACAAATACTGGGCGCGTCGTAGGAAGAACAACATGGCGGCGAAACGCTCGCGAGACGCGCGTCGCATGAAGGAGAACCAGATAGCACTCAGGGCCGGGTTCCTCGAGAAAGAGGTGAGTTTTTCTCACGGTTGGCAATTCAAAACCATGATCTACATCGGTCGCGAACTCCCGACGCGATCGATTGTTAAAAACCGACTTGGAACAAAATTTTCAGCTTTTTTTTTCTACTTCTCGCTTACCTCGTCAAAATCAAAACCACGAGAAAGAAGAACCGACTTCAATGCAATTTTTTTTTTAATCCCATCGATTCACTGGTAATTTTTTTTTTTTTAACTGATTTTTCTTTTCGATTTTGCAGAACATGGGCCTGCGGCAGGAGTTGGACCGGTTAAAAAACGAGAACATGTTGCTGCGCGACAAATTGAGCAAGTACACGGACGTCTAACATCCCGTAATCGGCCGTGCACCACCAGCTCGAGCGACACCGAGAGAGAGAAAGAAAGGGAGACACGAAGAGAGCACGACGGACGATCGTGAACCCTCTCGTATGCAAACTCGCAGCAAACAGTCGCGGTCTTCGCCCCAGCGGAGAAATACGAAGAGGAGGCATGTTGACGAACCATCAACTGTCCCGCGACTGCCGCCGCTCTAGAGAGCCGCGAAACAACTTCTTCATTGGAAAAGTCTTTTCTCCGAAGATCGTTTTTATTCTTTATTCTCTCTCTCTCGCACTCTCGAATAAAACTTCTTGAGTCCTCGCTCCTTGTCCCGCTCTAGAGAAACTTCTCCACTTGTAAATAGATATATGTATAGTTAGATTATATACACGCATATACATGCATACATACATATATATATATATATGGACGCTCGTGCGCGTTATATTGTACATGTACATTTATTCCTGCGTACTGCGCACGTTATGTATATGTACATTTGCAATATCTGTGTATGTACATATACAGTGCACAAGAATGTGTATGTATACATACGTATATATATGTATATATGAATTTAAAAAAAAAAATAAAAGAAAAGAATATATATATATGTACACACAAGTATCTGATAAGAAAACCATACAACTTCGTCACACGATACACGAGAGTGCGCGTACGCGGCGCGCGACGAGATACGTCGACTTCGTCCAAGTCTTCGGTACAGCGAGTTGTATTTCAAAAATTAAAAACAAAAAAAAAATTGAATTATCATCCGCGCGGGATTTGAAAAAGAAAAAACCCGAGAAGAAGAGGGCGAATCTCGTCGGCGCTCAGCACTGCCACATGTAATAAAGGAGCTATATTATGTATATCGTTAGATCGACATGGAGCGGAGGCGAGCGAAGGTTGGGAGAACACGACGCTTTTCTGCGCACAGGTGTTTAAAAATCGAGAGGAATCCTGGTTCTCCGAGAATGCGTTAATTACTGTAGCGTATCCCACGTGGTGATGGTACACAAGTGATTCTAGTTGTTTTAATCGTAAAATAGATGATACACGTGTTTCGTTTTCGTCGTTTTTCTTTCCTCTCTCTCTCTCTCTCTCTCTTTCTCTCTCTCTCTTTCTCTCTCTCTCTCTCTCTCTCTCTGTCAATCCACCTGTTTCTCTTTTTACTATGTTACAAATCAATTCGGCCACGCGAGGAGAAGTGCACTTGGGGTGCGCGGAAAGCGTCGCGATATACGATTTTATTTTTTTTCTCTTTCGTATGATTAAATACATCGCCCGCTGTCGCGTACAATGGACGAAGATTATTCGCGTAATAAATTTTCTACACAGGATTTCCCCTTTCTCCCTTTCTTGTAAAATATTACCGTAAGACGCATCGAGTCATCCTGTGACGCGTCCTGCGTCCTCTTTGACTCGAGAGTTCATCGAACGCGGCGTTCGAGACGAGAGTGAGACGAAAAAATCTTGTTATTGTGTGTCCGGCGAGATCGAATCGCGTAACTTCTGGTGTACAAACAGGCACGTGCATCGTCGACGTTTCGTAACTACGCGAGCGACGAATTCATGTATACGCGACACGAACGATCGTCATGTTGAAAAAAAAAACAAAAAAACAAAACAAAAACAAAAACCCCCGCAAGCTAACTGTGCAAGTGCACTGGCCGTCCTCCATCCTCCTCTCTTTCCTCTTCTTTTTTTAAGTTTTTAGATGTTTATATATATTTTTTTCCCATTACCGCGAGAGAGACGCGGTAATGACGATCGAGAGAGCAAAAGCGGAGCCGACGAGAAGACGATGCGCGCTTCTTATCAAATAGCTAACGAAAACACCTAATAATTGTAATAAAACCATAGAGAGATCGACATGAGACCGTATGAATATCCAAGAGTAAACGGAAAATGTGAGCGATTCCCGTTCGTTGCAAAATTTTAGCGACAATAATTCATTGACGTTTTGTAAAACCGTGCGTTTTGAGAAGAATTTCCGAGCGAGCGAGCGAGCGAAACGACGAGCGCGTGTCACCGTGAATTGACTTCGAGACTCACTCAATTTCGTTCAACGTTCGTAAAGTACCGAAGATACGTAAAAACAAACAGCATGATTTTCTTCTTTCGACCGTAATCGAGGCGCAAACTTGACAAACAAAAACGCGAATATTTCTGTACATACGTATACATCGGCCAAGAAGATTTTTTTACGAAAAAGACGGTATAACAAAAAATTTTCAATTCGCGAGTTCGCATGACGTTCGATCGAGACAAACTCGCTTTGAATATATCACAGGACGATTTCGCTTGAAGAAAAAAAAATCATTTACCATTTTCATCCTCGTGACCTATTCTCTTTAGAAGTATCTTTCTTTTATATACATATATGTTTACTTATCTAATTATATATTTTTCGTACATATAATATATTTGTTTCGTTATGTGTAGACACATAAAAAATTGTATACGTAACTACGCGAGTCGAAGAGTCATAGAATTTTATTTTACAGATCAACGCCACGTTCAAGAACGAGCAAACGCGAAAATTTTAAATTTGCCTTACTACCGTATTGTTTCGAGCGATTCGTCGAAAAAGACGCGTGCGAAATCGTCTAATTACACACGTATACACATATAGTCCTTCAAAAAAAAAAAAAAAAAAAAAAAAAAAAAAGTAATAAAACTGCTGAGTAGATTATGATGATGAAGTACTGAATCGGTACGCGGATTCACACACACACACACACACACACACACAGCGCGAATGCCTTCTGTAGAATATATAATTTCTCGAGCTAGCGGCACAAAATTTTATTTTTCAGAAACGTTACTAAGTTATCGTGTAAGTTATATCGTTGAAGTAGCCAGTTGCATGGCCTGTTACGCAAATTTGAATTTAAAACGAAAAGAAAAATTAATCAATATAGTAAAAATAACGGCGCGCGCGTTGCAAACGAAAAGCGTGTGTAATAATGTAGCGAAGAGCAAAAAATTTTTCGGCGTTTGAATTGTATACGAAAGTTTCTCATGTCATTCGTAAGGAAAGCCTATAACTGTAGACTGCGAGGAATAATTTTCCAGTTATCTGCAATATCTTTGAAGAATTTTTACGCGAGCCAATAGCCAAGCTCGTGCGCATATGTTCTGCTTGTCATGCGCACTCGTCATCATTTAAGGTCGGTCGCGGCAGCAACAGAAAAAAAAAAAAAAAAAAAAAAAAAAAAAAATATGTTAATCACAAACGAGAGGAAAAAAACTCGAATTATTCGCGCGTAGGTATCATTTATTCACACTCGGCAGCATAAATTTTGAGCTACTTGAACAAAAGTTTTACGTCACAGACAGATTGTTTTTTTAATTGTCAGCAGGTTTGCATTATTGCAAGACGATTTTATCGATTCGTTTTCGATCATCACTTTCTCGACGTAAATGATAACGAGTGCGCGATATGATGTGGAATCTCGGCACAAGTTGTTATATTGGCCTATAACAAGCGCGTTAGCATGATTGACATACACCGCAATCCGAGATGATAGTTAATAAAAAAATAAAATAAAGTAGTAGAGAATAATATATACATATACATATATAGCAGCGTGACAGACGCGGCCGCCGGCTTTGCTCCAAAATAGAATGATTAAAATAAAAACAAAAAAAAATTACCGATAAGATAGAGAGGACACAGCCGCGTCTTCGATGAAAATAATCGTCCGATCCATTTAAGACAAAAAAAAAAAAAAAACCATGAAAAACGTAAGAAAAATTAGATATGACCACCAACACGAAAAAAAAACCTATTGTATCACATTTCGAGAAATATATGTATTTGTTATTGTTTTAATTGAATCCTATGGTTTTACACCGTCGTATCCTGTTTTTCCACATATATTTCCTCTCTGATTTTTTTTTAAATAATCGAAGGTGAATTAAAGTGAAAAAACAATGAAGATTTTAAACACACGCTCGTGATCGACGTGCTTTTACCACGTCGCAGACGAGACAAAAAATGAATGATGCATATATCTTATTTATAGGTACATATAATACTTGCATTAATTAATACATAAGAGATAGAGATGAGAGACAAAAACTACGAAAATTATTATCTTCCGGTGCAAAAAAAAAAAAAAAAAATTACTCCCTAGTAAATCTATCTGATTCTCCCTCTATCGACTGTAGATCGTACTAACGGCAGTAACACTGCCTTCACCTCCCATCCCATTCCATCTTCCATCATCCATCGATTACACGGTTAGTCCGGTTAGTCGTTTGCAACACGTTAAGTTAAACAGACGCACAATGTGGAAGACTACGACGGTTATCTTGGTTGTTTCTATTGGTATAGTTTTCTTTTTACGGTAAGTGCGAAAGTCGAGTAAATTTATGACTTCAAACAATTCTTTATTAGATATATGCGTTGTCATAACGCAAGATTTTAGAGTTTGACTCTTTTCTGCAGTATTTAAATGTACTGCAAAGATTTTGAAGTTTGTTCATTTTTATCAGTCAGATTTTATATCAGTTGGACGATAAGACGCAAGTTTTCAGTACAGAAGACGTAACTGTAATAATTTCTCTTCAGAGAAATAACCGTAAATTGACAAAACTCTTTTTTTTATTTCTGTAATATATTGAAATTTTTTCGAAGAACCAATTATAATGTAATTTAAACGGGAGAAAACAAAAGAGTTGAATGAATTTGTCTCTTTATAGAAGCAATTCCGTGCCAGATGTACCGAATTTGCCCGAGACTTTTTGGGGTCCGGCGAAAAATAAGGAAGCATCAAAAGAAATACGGCCTTTTGTTATCGATGTGCCGCGATCGGTAAGTTATATGAGAGAAACAGTTGGTCATTAAGAATAATAATACGTTTTTCTCTAAGCTATGACCCGCACGCGCTTATATCCCTTGCTCTCGCTCTGTATGTGCGTGCGTATGCGTGTGAGATTGACACATTACCACTTCATATCGTAATTTATCATGCGAAACAAATGAATATTAACACGTTGAATGCCACGGGGGTCACCGGTGACCGGCACTCAACCTGGCGGTAGCGCCGTGGGGGCCACCGGTGACCGGAGCGAAAAAACAATATGAGATAATTGATAATCGTAAAATATAAGTGAATAATAAATAATACTATATCTGTTGTAGATAATATTTCAACATAATTGTATCGCATAATAAAAAATTCATCGTGGCGCCACGGGCAATTCCTGTAAAACTAGCGTGGCATTCAACATGTTAATTTTACATGGCCTTCAAGCATGGCCGGCCGTGTTTGTCTGTTTTTTTTTTCATTATGTAACACGGTTACTTAGTGTCAAGTGCACAAGTGGCCACTACACAGTCGTCCAAAATCGGAGCTTTTATTGCCGAAAAAAATAGTATTTATTATTTAATAATTACATTATCAAACTTTACAGTCGTTGCATTTCATACGCAAATATCTCGTCAAAACACGACCTCGAGAGTGCATAAAAAATGAACACGTATCTCTCTTTGCAACAAATCTCTCGAGAAACTGAACATTCCTCGTCTCATTGCTGATTAAAAAAAAAAAAAAAAAAAAAAAAAAGAAGATATATAATACATATTCATGAATGTCTCCGCGGAAATTGTCTATAAAAAGCGTTTGATATTATACTTCAGATTACATTTTAAAAGTCACGGCTCCAATCGATTCGATCAGGATCAATAAAAGTGTCTAACAATTTCGAAACGGATTTCTCATTGATAGATAATTCGCGAAAAAAACAAAACGATGTGCACTTTAAACTGTGATCTTTGAAATAAGGTGATCGACGATCTGAACGAGCGGCTGGCAAAGAGGAGGGAATTGGTGCAACCTCTGGAAAACACCGCTTGGACTTACGGTATCAGCACGATGTATTTGAACGACGTGCTCGATTATTGGCGCACAAAATACAATTGGACCGAACGGCAAGCGCTGCTCAACAAGTATCCTCAATACATAACTAACATACAAGGTAAAAAACAAAAAAGTAAATCGGCCGTCTTTTGATTTCTCGAAAAGCGCTCGCGCGAGAAATTCTTGCGCGACGACAGAGAGCAGAACGATGTGGAACTCACTAAATATTCCCCTTCTTTTTTTGTATTTGTTTCACCTCTTCCGTCTAATTAGTAACGGGAAATATAGAGATAAATGTCGGCCTGAATACTCAGCCACGGTCCAACCACGTGCAAATTCCGTTAGAAAGTTTTTTCTCGCCTGACCGAAACGAGTGAGCTAGTTTTCTAAACAACAAAAGAAAGAGCTTCTTCTGCTAATGTTAAATGTATGATGTCTTGTCACGCGCTTTACATAAAAATACGTTTGGTTTGTTTTTTACACGCCACGTCACTAAAATTAACAAAACACACCGTGTTATCTAAAATATAAGCGCATTTTTTAATAATAAGAAGAAACTTTCGGTATATTGCACGTCAAATCTATCGAAAATGCTGATGCAAAGCTAATTCAATGTAACACTGCGGAAGAAATCGAGCCGATACTGACTCATATTTTTTTTATCGTCATTGAATGCAAAGTGCGATTCTAGTCAATCAATTAACTTTTCATGAAAAATCTAAATATACATAGCAAAAATCTTGCATGATCATGCTTCGACTCGAATACGTGTCACAATGTGACTGCAAAAACACAGAGCCGAGTTTTTTTATAACAATTTACATAAGTAAATGCATTTCATCTTTCATTCTGTGTCGCAACCTTAATAATCGACGTTCTTAATAATCGATTAATTACCTACCTACCTATAATGTTCTTAAAAACGTATATTTCACACATGCAAAGCATATTTATATATTGTTGCATTATATTAAATATTAATCGGACAGACACTAAATACACAATCTAATTAATCTATAAAATATTAATCAAATTAGATTCGAAATATACAGACACGCGAAAAAGAAAAGAGTTTTACTTGTCATTGCTATGCAGTTTTATAATATTAAGCATGTTTGTGACAAGTTTCTCTTTGTTGTACGACCAAGAAAATTCATCGCGACAGCATGAAATTTGCCATGCGAGCAAATCCGTTTCCGCAGTGATAAGTAAATAACACGGAATATAAAACGGTCACAGGTCTGGACATACACTTTTATCACGTGAAACCGTACATTCCGCCGGATCGGAAAAATATCAAGGTGCTTCCTTTGCTGCTTGTTCACGGCTGGCCAGGATCCGTCGTGGAATTTCAAAAGATCATTCCCATATTGACGACGCCGCGTCCCAACAGAGACTTCGTGTTCGAGGTGATCGCGCCGTCGCTTCCGGGATATGGATTTTCGCAAGCGGCCGTACGATCAGGATTGGCTCCGGCGCAGGTAATGTTTGCACGAAGATACGCAACTTTCGCTATTGCAAGCTTTTAACCGATTGTTTGTTTTTTTTTAGATAACCGTTATATTTAAAAATCTCATGCAACGTCTCGGCTTCAATAAGTTTTACGCGCAGGGAGGAGACTGGGGCTCCCTGATTGTTTCGAACTTGGGCGCTCTTTTTTCAGACAAGTACGCATCGCGATAAGATTTCGTTTACGTACGCGAAACAATCAAGAGAAATACAACGGTTATCTTTCAGTATCATCGGTGTCCATATGAACATGTGCGTGCCTCAGAGGTCCAGCATCTTTTGGAGAATACTCGGCGCTTTCATCCCATCGTTCGTTGTTGATAACGAACATCACTCCAAAATGTATCCCTTGGGGTATCACTTCAGTCGGTTGCTCGAGGAAACGGGATACATGCACATACAGTCCACCAAACCCGATACTATAGGTACTCTTTTTAAATTTGCTTCAAAATCTATTGAAGCGTAATAATAAAACAGTACAGTAACAATCGTTTGCTTTGATGTTGTTAATTCGTCTGACTTGTAAATAGACTAGTTTATAGTTGCTTTGTATTTTCAAATATTTACAATTATAAAATGTATGGAACTTTTTTGTTTTTCAAGGCACTGCTGTGGCAGCCTCGCCGGTAGCAGTAGCAAGTTACATTTTGGAGAAGTTCAGCACGTGGACCAATCCAGACTACAGATTTCGTTCAGATGGCGGTCTGACCGAGAAATTCACTCTAGACGAGCTTTTGGACAACGTCATGTTGTACTGGGTCACCAATTCTTTGACTACAAGCGTTCGAATTTATGCTGAGAATTTTAGCAGGGCCAATAAGCAAAGCGAAATCGACGAGTGAGTTTTTTCTGTCTTTGCATCTATTTTCTCTACATCGAATAGATGCATTTTGTCTGTCTCTCTTATATATTAAATAATAATTTTGTTCTAATGTTTAAAATATATGCATACATACACATATTGTATGTTTAAATTGTAGGCTATTAGTCAACGTGCCAGCAGCATGCGCGGCGTTTCCTTTTGAGATTTTGTATACGCCAGAGAGTCTGCTTCGCGACAAATATACAAATTTGTTGCAATTTAATAATTTACCACGCGGAGGTCATTTTGCTGCGTTTGAGGAACCGATCATTCTGGCGGACGATCTCTTCGAGTTTGTCTCCAAGAATGAAGACATGAAAAAGAAAACCGCCAACAAAGACGTGCCGAAGAAAATAAAAGAGCCCACAAATATTTGAAAAAAAAAAAACAAAAAGTTATATACATATTTTTTGATGTGATTAATGTGATTTAAAAGATTAAGAAAATATAGAATAGAAAATATATTGTTTTTCCGCTAATAGAACAATAATGTTGTTACTTTCTAATTTTATACGTGATTCTACATGTAAAACTTCTTTAAATAGAGTAACTATTTTTTCTAATGGTTTGTAATTAATTTTCCCAATTATAGTTTATCTTTCTCTCTCTCTCCTGTTCTTTTACCTTTTTAACACCAATTGTCAACGCAATTTTTGACAGTTTAATAAAAAAATTGTGACAGACAAAAATTTCAAATTTGTAGACCAGTGTTATCTCCTCCATATGTATTTTTTGCAAAAGTTATTATAATTTTATACTTTAAAGAAACAATAAAATTTCCAACATGGTTTTTATCTATCTATTGGAAATTAACGTAAAACTGATAGAAAAACAATTAGTGGCGTATTCAGAGTTTACACATTTATTATTGCATCGTAATCATTCGTTTGCGCTTTATGTAACAAAGACTTTATCGAAGGTTAAAACATTACACTGATAACACTAGTAAGCGCGACTATGTGAATTGGTACGTATAACTCTGATAGATATTTTATCAATATCTGCTTATATCTTTGCGATAAACGACAACGAAATAAACTTAGGTTTCTATCAGATAAAAATAATCACACAATACTCGCGATAATCGCAATGTCAAGTTGTATATTCACGCTAATATTCATTGTACAAAAATTCAAAGATCTTACGGCATTTTAGAAATATTCTGTTTCTGAGAGATAATCTTTTCTTTTTTTTGTACGATGACTTTTGGAAATCGGGTCTTTTCGCCGATCACTCGTGCGCGCCTCGACCGGACGACTCTCTCGACGAGCGGCAAGTAACAAAGGACCCTATAAGAACGCCGTAGAAGGGGCACACAGTGACAGACCCTCTCCCCAAACATGACGCACAATGCGCCGCAAGAACGACAAAAACAAAATTGTATGCCGTTTAGATATGTAGTTGTGCGTGACACTGATAATACTCGCTGATTTTCATCTCGCTTTTAATATACCGGTGAGTTTATTTATCCGGTAAGTACTGGCGACAAACACGCGCGTGTTTCTCTTGCGAGAAATAATTAAACTCGTCTACGTGTCAGTTTGTACGCTAAGAATACATTATCCGCGAAAATAAAAAACGTAGAAAATATTCATTAATTAAAAATTCATTTATCTAAATTGATGGAATTTTCGTATTCTAAAAATGTATGTAAATGTATGTAACGTTCCAATTGCATTAACGTTCATTAATATTTGTAGAAATGGTTACTTTGTTAATGAAAAAATCTAATGGAAATCTAACGATAAATTATGAAGCTATTAAAAAGTCGTAAGAAACGCGGACATTTATCTGGCGACTAATTTGAGAAAGCGTTACAGTCATCCTGGAAATAAAAGCGCCGACACAGAAAGCGAGCGAGAGAGAGGGAAGGGGGGTGCAACGGAGGGATGTTATTCGTACATTTTTAGGAGGGATGTACGGAATGAACAGCCCGGCACGAACGTGTTGTGTCTCGACTCGACTACCGCAGGACACGAAACTCGTCAGTTGTTCACGGATTGTCGATGAGTAGACATGCTAGTCGTGCGTGTCATAAATTTGTTTCTCTGCTCACGGCACGTTGCTGATCGGTATTACAATTGCGCAGCGCGCGTTGCGAGCGGCGGCGGGCGAGTTAAAAACCTTTCGTCTACGAGCGAAATATTATGTGCGCGCGTAACAAACGGAAATCGTTTCTTCCGATCGACGTTCACGTGAGAAATCGCATCGACGAAACGGTGTGTTTTATTATCGGACGGTGATTTCTGCGACGCAAAAATTCGCGGATATATCGCGTGCGGCACGTGAGACGATAAATAAATTCCAAAGAGCCCGGGCGCGTGGGACGTCGTCTCGAAACAAGAGAGAGAGGAAGAACGTCGTCGGCGCGCCGCGACCACGTGACGAGAAAGTACAAAACACCGGCGCGGCAAGTAACAGTTTCGTTCCGGCAATTATGACCGTCGAGAAGATGACAGTCGGATCGAATCCGGAAATACTAATCGTCTACGCGGATGTTTACTCGCACGAAGATGCAAACACAGATGACAGGTGAGTATGCGACATGTGCGTGCAAATCTGCATATGTATGTTTTCTTGCGCGGATAAATGGACCGTGTGTGTGTATGGCAATGTGCGTGATGTCACGCGTTCGTGTTACGTCGTGAGGTTACGAAGCTCCCCGAATCGTCGTTACACCTACACGCGTTGTCATTTATGTATGAAAGAAACAAAGGGGTAAATGAACTAGCTGCCAGACGCAATTTATCAGTGAGCATTGCTGATCCTTCAATAACGTAGGTAGCAGAGCGTGTTTAGAGAAAAATAAATTTCGATTCGCTTCCCTTTTCTTTCCTCACAAAAAAAAAAAAAAAAGGACAAATTTTTCAAGTGCGTCAATTTTATTAAAAAACGTCGAAGTATTTATTGAAATTTTTTTTACTCTCGTTTCTCACTAAAAATTATCGAGACGCTCCTCGGAACGTAATGAAAAATTCTCGGTAAAGAACACGCGAGTTTTTCGTCAAGTAAGCTACTTGTCGGGCAGATATGAATCTTGAAATTTTTTTTTAGCGAGCGTCTGCGAAATCTCACCTCGGCGCTGGAGGTCTCTCTGGCGGAGACAATGGACAAAAGTTTTTTTGTTACGGTCTGTTTGACGTTCGTCGTTATGATTCGCATATGAACCCCCGGGCGCTCGAACAACACACACCTTAACACATTAAATATATACTATATATATTTCCCGTCCCTCCTTTTATATATGCGCGCGATATCTCGTCCTCGGTGACCACTAGCCTCAAGTGCTCGGTAAGTGGTGTTATGTGTCTCTCTGAAACGGGCACTTTGCGTAACTCGACACGCACTCAACTCGACTCGACCACCGAATGCGCGCGCGAATTTTCCGAGAAGCTTACACAGCGCGAGCGAAGATCCTGGCACCGAAATTCTAACGCGAGGAGAATCAACTCGGCGCAAAAGAAAGAAAAAAAAAACACGTTAAATGTCGCGAGTCGGCAGAGAGATCGCGTTTCATATCGGCCGAATGTGC
Organism: Pseudomyrmex concolor; assembly: GCA_014839585.1. NCBI lineage: Eukaryota > Metazoa > Arthropoda > Insecta > Hymenoptera > Formicidae > Pseudomyrmex > Pseudomyrmex concolor. The sequence goes on along the minus strand of QVOB01003274.1, from coordinate 13,754 downwards.
GCGCACACGCGCGACGATCCGTGCACGCGAAATTCCATGATCGTGAAACAAATACATCGGCCATCGTAAATCGCGCGAGATGTATATTTTCTACGAGAGACGCCGGGCACCGGGGGAGTTTCGATTTTTTATTCTCACATATACTCCTCTCTTGCGCTTGCCAGAAGAACCGGTTTCATATCGACCACATTTACATGCACGTCTCAAAAAACGAGACGCGACGCGAGCCGTAAGAAAAGGATTGTAAGGCTAATATTTCGGCGAAGCGCAAATACGGCTTTTATTTGGTTGTTCGACAGCGAGAAAAAGAAAAAAAAATTCCGATGCAAAACAAACTACGGTATACATATATACCGATAAAATCGCGACAATTTGGATCGTGCACTCCGTACAAACTGACTCGTTATCTCTCTCATGAATTTTCATCCGGCATCGCGATTCGCTCGCGATATCTCTTTCTCTCGTCTTCGCGCAAATGTCCACGGCAACTTTCGAGCCAACCGCGAAGTCAAATGTTCGATATGGAACAAGGTTTTGTGTCGCGTCGCGCGATGACAGCGGGGTTAAATAGTACAACATATCGTTAATAAAGCGCGAACCTCTAAACGAGACGAGCGTTCGTTGCGAGATCACAGTTGCGAGCCGCGCGTGACAGTTCGATCGTTTCGCTCGTTAGAAAGAAAGAAAAAAAAATACACCCACAAAATACACAAGTATGTTCTCGGACAAATATGGCAAACCGTTCGATTCTTGGAAGAAGCGAAAGTTTACAAAAACAACGGACAGCAAGAAACTCTTTGCTCGAAAACTCGAGAGAAAGAACAAGGAAAATTTGTTCTTCGGAATTCTTTTCAAAAAACGAAACAAGAAACGAAAGAAGTAAGTGTTGTTTTTTTTTGCGCGCGCGATCGCAACGTTCGTAAATCGCGGCCTGTCGTGTGTTTAACGCGATAAATCTCACATGTGCGACTCGCGCGTGTGGAAAAGAGAGATAAAAAAAAACAGATGTTTGTTGCAGAAAGAGTTCATTAACGAGAGCAGAGCGTTGCGCAAAAAAATTAATTTTATCTAGCACGACAACCAGTCGTCCGCCTTCGTTCGGATCGTGACAATTATTATGCAAACATATTCCCGCCGCGCTAAAGAAAGCGACACTAAAGAAACGATAAAGAAAGATGACTTGAAAAAAAAAGACGGTATACATTTTTTTTACATGGAAAATTTTGCTCGTTTTGTAAAGACCTTAGCGTAATGTAATCCTAGATAACATGCGCGATTGTTGCAAAAAAAAAAAACAGCTTTGAAATCTCATGTCTTTCTTTTCATTGTCGAGAAAAGATTTTTTAAACTTTGAGTCGGATTTGTTGTAACGTATGTTAAAATATGTGCTTTGTCGACATCGATTGTCTACATTGTTGGGCCTAACAAAATTCGCGTATCGGAAAGTGATTCTATATCTCGGGTTGCGAAATCTTTTATAAAACTAGATTCACGAAATACGCGAGAGATACCGAATTTAAATGTCAAAGAAAGAAGGTAGTCCATAAAATTGCTTCGACTTAAAAAAAAAAAAAAACAACTTTTTTCGACCGTACGTATAGATTTGCTTAAATCCTTGAACACGAGAAAATTAAGATCGAGATGTCACTCGAGTGCCGCCGTACAAACGCACGAGCAATTAGGAGATACGTGCAGCTCATCATTAAGTCTCGGTGTCGTCATCGCTTCTATTTTACGTCTGTTCAGACAACAGCTGCGCGTGATTGAATTATTTCTCTCGAAACACACTGTCGAAAGTACATAAAATTAAAAGTGTATAAATTAAAGATTGACAAAAAACGTAAATGTATTTTTTAATTCACTTATACTATTTATAGTTTCTCTTTCTCACGTAACGTTGTAGAAATCGACATACATGTGTGATACATCGACGCGAGAATTCTCGCTCGTATCTTCAATCTCGAGCGTATGTATTCAGGAGAGCGGGATTACGCCACTACGCACGTCCATACGCAGATACTTGTATGTACAGTTACTCGATCATGACACATAAAGCTGAATCTCTTCTCAGTTTAGTCAGTGCAGCGGTTTAAAACAGTCGGTATTCGCACGCGAAGAGTTTTTTCTGCTCACTTTTCACGCGCGGATGATTGCTCGCGCGATAGAGTTGAGAATCCGCGTTCGCTGTGGGACGGAGTTAACGACGAAAAAAAAAAAAAAAATAGGTTTATTAGCGCGGATGAAAACGCGAATGCGTACGACTACAGTGCGTAGCGGACGGTTGTTTGGCAATTGAGAGCCGACCATGTTCTCGAAGCACCGCAAGTCGCGCGGTCACGGCAAGTCGAAAAAGGACGGTAACAGCAAGAAACATGACGTTCACAAGTGGACGTCTCACTCCAAAAAGAAGAACGTGCAAGAAGCTAACCTCTTTGCGTAAGTCAGCTTTCTCGTCCGATTTTCCAACATTCTTGTTTTCCCACCTTTAACCGAATCGTTTTCTACTCCCAGAATTTTCGTCGAGGCCGAACTCTCGAGTAACAACTCACTCGTAACCCTAAGATCGTTTTCCGTGAAGTTCGATTGCTCCGCAGAAAAAAATTTGCAATTTTCTCCTAACGTCATTCGTCGCGTTTCTATTGTCACGTTGATCGTTCTCGTCCGTCGCGCATCGAAAACCGCGCGCGGCTCGCAACAACAACACAACCAGAGATCGTCTCGTACCGGTTTTGACGAGTTTCAATTCACGCGCGACGAAGAGAGATTCCTCTCTCTCTCTCCGGCCCTTCTTGCCCTGCATGCCGCACACGCGTATGTGTGTATGTGGCATGCGTGCGCATACTCGTGCATAGACAATACGCGCGCCGAGCATCGAATAGGATCCTTCGAGATGCCGTCAGTTTCGATCGTATCCGTGATCGATCGCGACGATCGCGACCGTACCAACGACGGCAACTCCGTCAACGGGACACTTGCGTTATTATTGAAGCGTTTGCATTGTCGCCGGCGGTGACATCGGCAGCACGCGAGATGCGCTTTAAAAATCCGTTGCCGCAGCATGGACACTACGAGTAAGTAAAAGTTCTCGGGAGAAGGGAAAAGGACGCGTTGTGTAGGTTAAGTTTCTTCTTCTTCTTCTTCCCTTCGCTTCGTCCTGTAATCCCATCACGTGCACGCTCAGGTGAGGGTCGTCCCAGCGATGAATTCTTTCTCGTTCGTCCGTTCGATCGAAGCTTACGATCTTACAAATACCGGTGACGAAACCCGCTACGGGATTTCAAACACGTATTTTTTCGCGGTAACAAATTTATTAACGTACTCCGCGTGAAACGTTTATTAAAAATGTTTTTGTGTGGCGTACTGCAAAAATTTATTGCCGCGCACTCTGATTTATTGCTCCATTTATTATACACATGTGTGCGATTTATTGTCTCGGTTATTTACGAAGGCATTTTTAATTTTTTACTTCTTTTTAATCTAAGGATTTTACGTTTGAACACTTTGACTCCAAGAACGTCTTTCTTTAGTTTTATTTAAAATTTTTAGATACGCGGTCTCTGACCATAATTTGCATAATTGCGGTTTACAATTAAAAAGTTAAAATATTTTCTCTAACACGAATTATCGCGAAAATACGTAATGTTATTTTTATTGGGTTATAAATGCGAACGACTAAACAAATAGCTTTTAACGAGCGCGTCATATTTAGATTTGAAGTATTTTTTAATATCAATAGAATAACAATTTTCTTTGAATTTCGTGCTCCGATCAATACGATACAAAGACTAGTAATTGTAAACACGCCGTGAGAGGAATCGTGAATGCGATCCAGCGATCGGATTCATCGACTTCGAAACTTCTTTTGTCCTTCTCTATTTCTCTTCATTGACTGCTTTTTCGTGTGTTTATATAGATACCGAAATATTAAGTCGTAAACGAAAGTGTGTTTCTCGAGAAAAATTTTGTAAATCCATTCAGAGATAGAAACGCATAATTATATGCAAATTCATTAATTGAAAGAATCTCTTCTATGCATGTATGCATATACACACGTACATATAAAATATATAAACATGTATAAGCGAAATAAATACTTATATAGTATAATTTTATATAATACACAGTAATAATATATATAAAATTATTATTATTATGTGTTATCATATATATTTCGTTTTACGTCTCAAACATGTATGAAATTGCAATAATACAACATATGTTGTAGTTGTATACATATGCAGTATATGTTGATATGATATTATAATTACAGCGCGTTTAACTATTCTAGTTTAACTATTTGTTATACATAAAACTTCTAGTTTCTTTTCTAATTCTTGTTGCGTATTCCAACTCTGTTTTGTGTTTTAATCGCAATTTCTTATTGTTAATCAAGAGCAGTTTGATATTAATTTTACAAGCAATTTACTATCGCATTTTTATGCGATAGTAAACTTTTTAAAAATGTGTCGAAATAAGTTAACTAATTTCTTTGGAAGTTTATTTTATTCAACTCTTCTTTCAACTCCCCGAATAAATTATGGTAAATTTTTTTTTTCTAAACGACTTTACTTTCGTGTCGTGTCTCTGTCCGTGTACTCCTCCGTGTACACGGCACTATAGTATACACGTGTAAAGCTCATCTAGAGTGGGATACCGTTCTCAGGGTTCAGGCCGGACAGTTTCACGACGACCGTTGACGCGGTTGCAGCGCGCTTTCGTTGCATTACCGGTATACGTTTTTTTTTTTTTCCGACTCAAAGTTTTCGGTTACGTGCAATCTAAACCGCGTGCTCGGATTTTCGATGTGAACTCTAGTAGTGATTTGTCTCTCTAATTATTCAAAATATTTACACACAAAGAAAATGATTCCCGTGAACTCAGATGCTTGAGAAACTGTACGAATTTATGCCGTTATCGTTACCCGCTATTTTTTTTTACCGATCGGAAAAGTAAATTTATATTAATTATCGTACAAAACAAAACAAAAAAAATTATCGGTGCAGTTGGAAATGAAATTAATTAATCTGGCAAACTGGATCTCGTTGTTGAAAATAATAAAAAATACGATACATATGTATGCTTGCGCAACAATGTGTTGCGGACTTCTAATTATCATGAGCTATTTGCATTTCGTTGTCAGCGAAGCACGCACAGTATAACATATCAAGATTCAGCGAATGTGACATGTATATACATATCATTATATATAAAAATATACGTATATATTTGCACTGTAGAAGGACATTCTATAAATAGTATGTTCATCTTCGGTTTACCGAGAAGTTAGTTTCAATATATCAACGATTTAATTATACCTATGTACTAATTTGATTTACATTTTTCTCCTCATCACCGCGGGTATAATGATATGCGCGCCCGTCGTTTCGCTATCGTTTTATTATTACTGTTTGTTTCTTTTTTGTTTTGTTTTGCTTTCGATTTTTTTCTAAAAGCAAAGTTTTACGTTTTCAAAAAAAATTTCTTATATTGAGAAATTTAAACAATGCGGTAATATTGTTTGAAAATAAAATCTAACAAGGATTTTTATAAAATGGAAAATCTGAAAACATTTTGATCATTTTTTTTTTCGATCGTCATCAATCTAGGAAATTATAAAAATTGCAAAAAAGAAACGTTAATTACCTGTTGCATTTGTACTAAGAAAAAATAATCGGAAGAAACAAACATGATCGGAATTGCGGTATGTTATCTCTGTGTGCACTTGATTGTCGATACTGTACTATCGGACCTCGTTTCTTTAGATTAGACAATTCAGGTACCTACTCGAAAAAAAAAATCATAGATCTGCACCACAAATGCTTCTTCAGTGTATTGTAATGTAATATCGTATGTATCGTATGTACGTAAAAATTCTTATCGCTGCAATTTATCTTTTTTTTATTCCATTTTAAAGACACTTGATAAAAGATCACGAGATCTGTTCTGAAGCTTTCGTAAACTCTATCAAATCAATCATTATCAGTTTGTCAATATAATTTTTTTATTGCTTTGTGAAACATTATTCGTTTCATTTGTACAAAGAAATCGCAAAAATTTCTTAGAAAAAGCCGACTTGTCTGTCGTCATGAATTCCTTCACAATTTTACGGTCAACGAAGCGAACGTAACTTTATCGGAATCTTACGAAATAATTTCTTTTAAGCAAGTAGGTACAAAATATTTCAGCTGCTTTCGAAAAAACATCTGCAGTTTGGCTCCAAGTTTGACCTAGGTCTAGACGAACACAATTGGCACGGATGATTTAAGGGACCTTCTAATGCCGCAACTTTATCTTAAGGGAAGGGATTTTTCTCGCACTTATTTTTCTTCTTTGGAAAGAAAGAAGATAAATCTTCAACAAAAAGAAAATAAAAAAAGGACAACTCAACACGCCTGTCATTTCCTGTTTCTTTGTAATAGGATTTTTAACCTTTTAAAAGAATTTCGTCTACGTTAGTTTTTTCTTCTGACTTTTGATTTTTAAAAATACAAATAATAACATAAATTATACAGTTCGATGTAAAGAAAAATTATTCGCTTAACGAGCAAATCAAGCTTCAAATAATCTTAAAACGACGAACAATCTCTTTGCGAGGAGAAGAAATTGCGAGAAAAATTTTTCGAAAGTTTTGTCTATCGGAGAATTACGATCTGTTTATCTATCGGATTTCAGTAGACAATGTGATATATGCAATGTAGATCCAGTTTATGTTCATTAGCCCCTATTAGCGCACAGAATGCCAATGGTATTCAGTAGTCGTTAATAGTTGTGCCAACCACGTGCTATGAAAGCCCGATCAAATGGGACGTAATCGGCGCGAATATGATGTATCGCATATGCGACGCAGGTTACGCACACTGCGCTCGTAACAATCGCAATAATAAAGTCATTTTATGACAGAAAACGTCAGGCGATATTTACACAAACGCGCGATATCAACGAATGTGTATATTCAGAAATCATAAAACCTACTTAACATCCCGCAAACGAGTTTTCCTCCAGAACGGCATATCGTCGTACAGCTTACTCGGCGGCAATATTTAGAGGAGTCGCGAATTCTAGAGACACAGTGATAATTAGATGATACTGTTTTAAGACCGTCTGTAGGACATTTATATAGTGTTTCTCAAAAGACATTCGTCTTGTTCAAGTGATAAAATTACAAACGCATCTCGTGTAACGAGAATTAGGTCTGTCACACAGTCATGTTGGAGCAGCAGGCGTCGTTTTACTCGACTCTAACCGCGGAAGAGAGAGCTCGAACTCATCCTTGCAAAAGGACTAGGTGGTAGGTTAGAGAATTTTTGTAAAAGCGTCTCGAGATTTTTGAAGAATTTTATGTTCGATCCCGCGAATCTCTACGTAGAAAGTTACAACGTTAAAAATTTTCTGCGTGTATATTAACATTCTTAATAATCGAAAATTGAAAATTTCAACGTCGAAAAGTAACTTTTTCAAATCTCTTAAGAGTCGGCTATCTTTTCAGCAGCCATATTGTTTCGATGACATCGAAAGCGAGAAGTGACACGATAAAGGCTGGTTTATGGAGATCGAAACCGATAAAATTTAACTTTTGGCTTTTTTTTTTTTTTTTTTTTTTTTTTTTTTTTTTTTTTTCATTAAAAGTATAAATATTCCAAAGCCTGTAAAATACGCAACGAACTCGTCCGATATGTCACGTGGAAGTGTAAAATAATTCCCGAAGTAAAGAGAGAGCGGTGTTTCTCGAGCTGTGTTAGTCGCGGTTAGGAGACAGCTGAGCTGTCACTTTTCATTCTCCGCGATTCTCTCACACTGTATTTTCACCACAACAGATTTCTCTGCATAATCTTGATCCGAACATTAAACTTTTTATGGAAAAACAACGAAACAAAGCTGCGCGTCGCGAAAATCGCATGCTGTGTCATTTCTCGCTCGTCCCGACGCCGCAAGAGCCAATGTGTGGGTTTCGATTTTCTTAAGATTGCTATTTTTTGGTAAAGCGAATTGCGAATCAGAGAACATGCCTCTTTGTTTCAGCGTGATGATGTCGTCGAGCGACCCGTCGCCCCCACCCCAGGCGTCGATAGTCACGACGGATTTTGACGTGGTGGACGACGCGATATTGACCAAGGACATCACGACACCCGTGAAATCCCCGTCGAAACCCATCGTAAATACCGCCGACACCGAGGTGATCGAGGAGGCGGTGCCGATCATGCAGAAGACGCTACCCACACCGGAACCGAAGCCCGCGCTCGAGAAAAACGGCATCGACATAAACGCGAAAAAGTCGTCCGACGAACCGGACAAATGTTTGATCGACTGCATATACTTTGCTCAGCAGTGCTGCGAGTGCACGATAATCTGAGATTCCTAGTTAAAGTAACCGGCCGGAGAGAAAAACCAGCGTCATCTCCCCGTAGAACGCACTACAATTGTTCCAAGAACATTCCCCGGATATTCGTTGCGTAATGATTATTATAAAATTATATTATAATTTGACAAATATCCGCTCAACTTCTGTGCCATACGGGGGGAAGAGGGGGGGAGATATAGATTCCGCAATAATCTCCGCTCTTGGAAGACCCGTTTTTTCTCTCGGCGCGAAATTTAGGATTTAACGTTGCAATAAGTACCGCGCGTCGTTTCGGGTACTTTGTGATACACTGAGATAATAAGATATATCCGCGGAGAGAAAAGTTCTGCGACAACGTATGTGAAAAATTTTATATACAGGTGTATGAAGAAGAGTGCGTGTCGAAATGTTTGTAATTTATTGATTACAAGTCTTTGATGTTTGTGTCGCACGAAAACATAGACTGTTCTCATAAAAAACAAAACTGGATCTGAGAAGACGGCGAAACGATTGAGATATATGTATATTTTTATAACGTAATTTTTGCGAATATATTGTGTAGTTTTTGCAAAGAGGCACTGCCAAAAAAAAAAAAAAAAGAAAAAAATACATATCATGGAAAAATATCGTCAATTATCGTCAATTATCGTCTTCCTCTGTTAGATTATAGAGTAAACCGTTCAATACCAACTTATACGTTTTCCTTCCGCAATCTGACGACAACGTTAATCTCAGTAACATTTGATAGTATTAATCGCGACAATCGTTCCTCTCCGAACGTTTGCGGACGTGTAGTAGTATCATATAATTCTGTAAATTTGTTAACTCGGATGCGTGGGTTTCTGAAAAACGCGTACGACGTCTTCCAAAAACAAGATATCGCAAATAAATATCCCACATATCGATTGTAAAGATGCGTTTATCGAAACAAAAGAAAAAAACGAAGAATCAACTCGGAGAACAAATGTTTTTGTTTCTTTAATGAGCCAGTAATTAGAAATAGAGCGTATGTTTCTACAGTGCAGCTGATGATTAAATCAGATTTCGTTTTACAATACATGTGGCATTTTTATTTCATCTACCTTCCATCCCTATGTCCGGCGTTCTTGTGTGATTGTAATCTCACGATAATTAAGAATTAAAAGTACAACTTGTTACGTTCCAAAATAATAACGCAAGCGTCAGAATTGTGATTTAATCACCATCTCACGCTCTCTCTCAACAACATGCAACAGTCACATAGATGTTCTTTTCTCAATAACTTTTGTTTTTTTACTAGAAACATTTATATAAATATTTATGCTCGTATAAATATCATATAAATATTCGTAATAAAATCGGAGACGAATTGTAATTACACAAATGTAATTTATTCGTAGATGAAGACTAGATTATTTTGTAATATATATATATATATATATATATGTGTGTGTGTGTGTGTGTGTGTGTGTGTCATATGTGTCAATACATATATATATATATATGTATGTGTCAACGTATAAATTCAATGCAAAAAGGATAATGCTGAGATGAGAAGATAATACGTACAGTTTTGAAGACTGATGATCTGCTTGGAAATAAAATTCGAAGGTTCGCGTAAAACATAGGTAAGTACAACAATACGTGTGCTACGATCCTGATTAAATCTTGATAATCAATAAGTCAATCTACGGAATTTTTTTTTTTAACTCTTGCCGTAAAAATCTATTGTTTTCTAATAGCGTCTATTATATCGAGTCATTAAATTTAGGCGTTCGGACATAACTAATGTTGCATTGTATTTGCTTATTTAAGAAAACTAATAGTATTTTACGAAACTAATAGTATTTTATCGGTGATGAAATAGAAAGAGAAAATGTAGTTTTGATACTATGTATTAATGCAATGAGTCGTACTTCTGAAGTGAACGTGTCGTGTTTATTTGTTAAGTGGTGGAAAATTGCTCCAAGAACTATTGTTCCGTCAGCTTCGTTCATCTTCTCAAATTATTTTATATAACTTATATATATTACGTATCTTTATCGTAGTATACAGCGTTAAATTTCTTCTAAGTAAAACTTGTTTTAACTTTGTTTTATTTATTTTTTTTTTTTTTGCTCTACACAATTAAAGGTGCGTTTGCTTTGTAAACGCTCATGCGCGTCAATCTATCTTTGTTCTACATTTGAAAAGCAATAAAGACGGACTGACGCTTAAAGCGCGTAAGCGCTCAAAGCGAACGCACTCTGAGCCTTCGGTCTTGGTTTTTGTTCTTTTAAAGAATTTTTAAAAAACAAATGAAGAAACGTCTCGCGAGAGTTCGAGAAGTGTAAGAAAATGTTTCTCGTGTAAAAACACTATCGTATTATTAGTAATTTGCTAATCGCTATTAGCTAGTGGCGTTTTTAAAAAAATAAATTTCATGGAATACAAATGTCAAAGAACTTACGCGTGCGCATAGTATTGCTTCTCTACTTGCGTTACAGATTTTACGACTCGTAAATAGGTAACGGATGGCCCTCCGAATTGAAGACCCACCTATCCAGATCTATCAATTGTCTAGTGTCATCGAACAACAAGTACAAGTATTTCAACGTCTCGGCGAACCAGAAACTCTCCGTCATGTCTTGCTGGCGTACGTGCTGCGTGTTGCGAACGTTACCGATACTCGTGTAGCCGTCATCGACTTTGGTATAATTCTCGAAAGCCTGTTGACGTGTGTTTCGTTCGTTACAGACGTGATAAAATGTAGAGGAACGGAATAACGGGAACGACATTCGACTCACCTGAAATATGTGCCACCCCCAGTCTTGATAAGTTTTGTTTCCCGTGAAGTACCACATGTAAAATAGACTCTCAATGAACTCCGGCCTTAGTAAATTATGCGCATCGTTTGTTTTTACGTACATATCCATTTGATTCTCACCTTCTACCTTCTGCACAAAGCAAGCGGTCGCTTTTTAAATCTGGTTCTTTTTTTTTTTTTCTTTATTCTAACCGACCTCCGACGTGTTAATTTTGTTGAACACTTACTTGTATATTAAAATAAGTAATCTCAGGCGCGAGGAACGTCGGTTGAATCGCGTAAGTCTGATAACAAGTCTTAACTATTTCTTGCGCGAGTAAGTTATGATCTGACGGCAGTCCATGATGAGCGCCTAAGGCTAAAGTAGCTCCTAAGTAGCAAGTGAGATGGTCCTACAAATACAAATTTACACGCTCTCGCAAATGTGCATGATACACTTTTCTCTCACAGGCTTGTTACTCTATCGAAGTTATATTTACCATTTTCGGTCTTATTTCTTTGTTAGCACCGACCAACTCGGCGATAAATAAGTATTTATTGACAGCTGTGTACTTAACGAGATGTTTCTTCGTCCCGGCGATGCCTAACAAATAATCGTCTCGCAAACTAAAACATTAACGACAGAATTTGAGACATTTCTCCCGAGACGAGTCACGATTTTTTTTTAGGGAGTCAGCTGTGCGATCGTCTCTTCCAGCGAGATATACTCACTAGTCGATGGTCTTTCCGGTTTGCAACCACTGTTTCAACAAGTACTCGTAATAGCTGTCGCCGCGGGCACCTAACGTAATAGTTGCGAATTCGCGAAACTGTCCAGTGTTGGCGTTAATAAAAATTGGAACTAAGCCGTCGTATTTGTCTAACTTATGTACATGCTCGGAAACCCTTGCGGCTGCAGCCTAGAATAGACAACAGATTAGACACTCGTCACGAACTTGCTTCGAACAATCCGGTGAAACTCTCAAGATTACCTCGAACTTGAATTGTCCTGTGCTACGACTTAGATCGCGAAATTCTAACTGAATCGAAGTGACTTCGCTCGTACTACTGTCAGGACCCCATTTGGGACTGTGCGCACTTCTGGTGCCGAGATTTACATCGGAATATGGAACACCCGATCTGGTGGAAAATGCTGGCATCATGCGATCACCTAAATCCATCTTAAAAACGCCTCGTTAAATCGACAAATCAATACTTACAACACGTAATTACGCATATTAATCGATTAAGATTCTTGCTTGCTACTTACAGCCTTATTTAAAAAAAGTGTATCACCAGACAGATGATATGCGGCTAATAAGCCACCTAACACTCTAATTGTAACTTCAAATAAATTAACATCTCTATTTAGTGTAAATACTAAACTATCTTCCACCCACTTTCTCGCTTTCGCGAATTCTAAAATATAACAGAAGACGAAATTACTACGCAGAAGATTTAGAAACCAAGTCTCACCGCAACGTACTCATACACACCTTCATTTAACCCCATTATATACATCGTATCCAACGAATCGACTATAGTAAGACCTAAGCCAAACCATTCGTGATATCTCCTTGATATTGGTTTGACATTGTCGTGACCCCAAGCATATTTTTTATATCCATTCCAAGAATGTTTGAATGCTGCTACAACAGCTTTTTGTCTAGTATTTTGTGGTCCTAAAAATATTCTCCAATAAGAATCTTAACTGTAACTTGTGTTATTGTAACATTACTGCTTTTAATGCAATGTAATTCACATGTTATAAAATTGTTTCGTAAATTATAATCTACCGTAAAATTTGAGAATGTTTGGTTTTGGCTGAGGTGGTTCACCAATTTGATCATCATCAACCTGATTGATCTCTGGTTGGAACTCAGGCTCCTCAATCACATCACCAGGTCCGGCACCTTGTTCATCATTATCTACAACAACTTCATCTACTGCCTGCAGAACAAAAGGGGATTCAATGATTTTGCACAAAGTTTCCAGACCCATCTATTTGTTGCGTACCTTCTCATACTTGGCAGTTTCCTGTACAACTTCTATATTATTATAGTCTATTTCATTATCAGAGACACTAGCTTTGGCTTCACTAGTTAAGAGATAAAATATTAGAAGTAAAACTGTGATAACTGCAAAGTATAACATGTTCCTTTGAAACCTGGACAATTGGTTCCATTGCTAAAAGAGAGACAGACAAGCGAGTTAGAAAACGAGAGAGAGAGAGAGAGAGAGAGAGCAAAGGAAGAGATTTTTAAATGACTCAGGTAACCAAAAAATTACGAAATGCAATCGTCACGAATTTTCACATCGAATATACGTTACCCTCCACAGACTGCGCGAAGTGCCTCGTGCAAACGACGCGCTGTCGTGAATATTTAAGCTAATGTAATCCGATTTGACCGAGTCCCTCGGCGAGAACATATTTTCGTATACAGGTTAACTCGTTCCGGCACGTGCGGGAGTCCGTTCGGTCAACCGAACGCTTGAAGTACGCTTCGACGAATCAATCCGACATGCGAAAGTCCTCATTTATAATACAAGCTGTCCGACTGTACGTTCAACGCGGCTTTACATTTTTTATTCAGTTTATTTGTTATTGCTATTATGACGTGTAACCTCGAACATATGAAATAAATGGATCTG
>QVOB01003273.1:0-21368 GCA_014839585.1 Pseudomyrmex concolor | reverse complement strand
CAAGGAAGTGGTTGTTACCGGTGGTCGTGTGTTGAGAAAATTTCTACGTGTCACTGGCGTGTCGTCGTCTCGCGTGAGTTTTTTTTTTTTTTTTTTACGATCGACTCGTGCGCGAGAGACCGAACTTTCACAATTCCGCAGAATCCGCGGAAAATGATTTTTTTTCGCGGATCACTGACATCCCGACGACGACGACGACGACGACGTCGAACGAGAACCTATTCTCTTCGCTCCAGCGCACTTCCTTAATAACGTGGGGCGAATCACGTTCGTGAATACGAAGAGGAGAGATCTTCAGGAATTCGTACGCGAAATAATACGATGACGGAACTTGAAAAGCTTCATCCTTCACGTTCGTACGGTCGCATTAAACTGGATTAAAACTGCCGCGCGTTTAATCGCAGTTTAAAAAATCTCGTTAATGTTTTCTTCAAGTTTCTACGATCTCGCGTTTTCTTTTTTCTCTTTACCTACAAAAATTGAATTTGTTTAATACAAAATTTTTTTTCTCTAGAAAGTGTACAACGTATTTTTGTGGTGCACAAATCGTAGGTTTACACGCGCCACTCTCAAGATAAATTGATGACAAGTCTTCGCTTTCAGATATATCGCTCACAAACCCGGAGAAAACCCTCGCACACATACGAAGCTCACAGCTGTTGAGAATAGAGAATTCGATGTCGTGTGATATACATTTAACGCGGATTTCTGCCGATACATTTGCGCGCCATCGCGGAAATATTTCCCCGCGAGCTCGATGTAAATTCGAGAAGCTCTTTGAATCGCGGAGGAGACATTCACAACCGGCGGTTATATCATTCGGGTTTCTAAAATCTCAGGGGTTTATTCACATTTGAAAAGCCGTTTTTTCCACTTGATTACTCAGACACGCGTCGGATATTCATCCTCTCGAATTCCGCGCACAAAAACCAGCTTTTTTTTTTTTCAAATCGACACTACAATGTCCCCGCTTGTCATACTTGCGCAAACTAGGGTTTTTATATACAAGCGAGAGAGACCCGCGCACACAAACACACACACACATACACGCGCGAGTGCTCTTTAATCCGGATTTCACTGAATCTGTTTCATAGCACTCTCACTTCAAGTATCATCTCACTCGCCACAGAGATACAATCCCCAGGATCGAATTTATTTCAAACCGATTCGCGAACTCATACTTGAGGCAGTCCAGGCGATCCGCGCGAGATTCTTACAATTGTCCGCAAATTCTTCGATCCGCGCGCAAATCTCTTGCCAGGAATTCACGCGCTTTCTCCTAATCTCGACTCTGATTTCTCGATCGATCGCAATTTTATTATCGAAAATCTCCGCATTCTCGCAATGAGCGCATTCCGTTTTACGGAGGCAAGCACTCGCTCGGAGCGCGAGACAAAAAGAAAGACAAAACACGTTGCTCTCTCGACAAGTAGTAGAAAAACGTGTCAGCGAGACAGCCGACGGGAGAGAGTCTAAATAAAATCTAATAATTTTCTGATTGCACACACGCGCGTATTACTTGCCGAGGTCGCATTTGTCGGCGATTGAACGATCCGCAATTGTCACTTGTTCCTGTCAATTGCTCACAAGTCATTTTCACTCCCGTGCGAGTTTATATGTCGAGCGAAACGCACTTTTTCGAATCTTCCTGCAGACCTCTCTCCAGCCATCGCCGTCTTTTTACGATTGCCGTCGGGAAATTTTGATCGTGCTTCTGATCAAACAACACAACGCGAAGACGGGGGGGAATAAAATCGACGAGTTTTCACCCCGGAAATAGGACGGAATCTCGGATTTTTTTTTCTCGAAAAACGGTCTAAATTTGGCGGCGGATGCGCGCGCGAAACCACCACGAGTGATGCTGAGATCGGACTGGAGCCTCCGGCGCGGCGCTAGCGTCACTACGAGCGAGAGGCAAACCAAAATCACCCTCCGCCGCGCCGCGACGGCCAACCCCTGGAAAAGGAGGAGGAGGAGGAGGAGGGTTGGCAGCCGACAGTGGCGGAGGAGAAGCTAAGTCGCCCGGAGTTTAAGGTGTGAATCGCGTGACAAAGTTCGGAGCAGCCGACTTGTAATGCGACTGCTATTCTCTCCGGGAGATTAGTCAAGCTTATCTTCGACTATAAATCGTGGTGAGTTGTGCCTTACGCGCTTTTTATGACACTAAGTTTCAATTAGGACAATGTCTTTAATTTCGAAACTAAAGAGATAAAATATTACGCGACGCGCTCGATTGCATAATCGCAGAAGAAGTTTGCGTTAATCACAGGCGGAAGTCAAAAAGATCAAGTTGAATGTTTTCAAGTGAAAAGTTTCTTTACACATACATATGTCTTCAAAATATTCGAAAAAAGAAAAAGTTAATAACGTCAGAGACATCGTGAACAAAAGCACGACAGACGTTTTCGGAAGTAACGAGGCAAACATATTCGCAATATTCCCACGCGTTGCAGGAAATTATTTTGTCACACTTGTTGTATTCGATTGTTTGCGAGGCGAACAGTTTTGACGATGACGTTTGTATCGACGTTAATGGCTCGCTTTCGGAGGCGCTATCTCAATTATGCGCATGTAGCGTATAATGCGCGCGCGGCGCAGCGCTCACCACTTTGGGACGATGTGTACCATCGTACACTCCTGATCCCACCTCCGTTTGTTACACATCGCGATGTAACGTGTCAGAAGTGTCTATTGATCTCAGTGATGTCGAATGCACAGAACGGTCTAATGCGTTAGCCGTATCGAATGGTCGATGCGCCGGCAATAGATCATCCGACGGGCGGCTGAGATTTCGGAAATTACCTATCCGATATCGCGGCGCCGCGATTTGCAAAAACGATGGTCGACATTGACTGATGCGCGAATGACTGGAAAACTCGATTTTGTGTAAAATAAAAAACCAAAAACAAAAAAACAAAAAAAATAAACGACACAAAAAAAAAACGAATGACGCGGCCCGCGAAACTTCCGTATTCGACGGCGAATTTCCGAATTGTGTGGAACAACTGGAAAAAGAGGATACCGGGGAGGAGGATTCAATCGACCGACACCTCATGGCATGGCAGGGAACAAATACCTTTGCTTGCGCACGAGAAAGCAAAAAGAGCACGACCGCGTTTTGCATAGCGTCTTTTCTGTACACGGTGTTTCAGAACGGAAGATAGCGACATACGTTTCTTTTGCGAAATGGCACGCGCTTCTGTCATGAAAACTTGTTTTTTCTTTTTTTTTTTTCATCTGCAGTAAAATACGATGGCCACTTCTCTCACGCGCTACGTCTCGTGCCGCGAAAATTTACATTCGAGATATTCAAATGCCGTATTTAAAAAAAAAAAAAAAAAAAAAAAAAAAAAAACAACTCTTGCGTTATCGTAAATATTCGTCACGTGGGTGTATCTGGAACAAAATTTAAGACCTCGCAGTTCGAAGCACATTGAGTTGGAGAATTTCCCGACGAACGCGTGTTTATTTCCGATGAGATCAAAGTTTCAGAATAAAACCGAAAAAAAAAAACCGTAAATATCGCACACTGTTCGATGCAATTTTATAAAGATACATTTATCTTTACACACCGCGTTATCAGATAGTCAAACAAATTCGACTAGTAAATAAAATTTCTCTTTACTTAAAATTTATACTATCGTTATTCTTCTATAGTTTATAACATGTTGTCACTTCAAAGTTTATAACATCGAAGTATGAATAAAATCGAACAAAACTATTCTAGCAAATTTAATGAAACGTGAATTTATAATATTTTACGCACAACTACTCGCGGGAAATTTCACAGCAACTTGCGCGACACAGCCAAATGTTTTCATTCTCTTGTTTTGAGTGCGGCGTTAAAACTGTTTGTCAGAAAATCAAAACGCGCGCAATACGTATGTAAATTAGAAAATGGAATTAGAATACGATTTATCTTTTTGAATTTACGTTATTTCGAACGTCACAAGAGCGACAGACGAAACAATGCGTTCACATACCGAAAAAATTCTTCCTTCCTTTATAGCTTCATAATGTAAAGCGTTTGGGGGATGTGAGGGAGGGAAGGAGGTTTATCGTGGAATCTTGAAGCTTCTTAAAACTCCAGGTCCTGACCGCGCGGAGAGAAGTATAAGTAAGGTAAAACTAAACCAACTTTAGCACCGTCGAGTTCAAGTTAAAATTAAAGTTTAAAGACTTATAACTTCCTAACGTGCTGCTCCCTGATCCCGAGGACGAGGATAGTTAACTCAATAGGTCTCATCTCTCCCACCCTACACACACACACACGCGCGCGCGCAAACTTGCACGAGCGAGCGCACACTCACACGTAAACGCTTGAGCGCCAGCATTTTCAATAACTATGATACTCTCGAGCTCGGTTTTGACACGACGCTCGCATAATACGCTTAAAACTTTCGTGTCTTCTTTAATTTCTCGACACGCGATCGTCGCTCTCCTAATCGATGATCAAACAGCAAACTCGGAGATTTTTTTTTTTTTTTTTTTTTTTTTTTTTTTTTCTAATTCCCCTTCTCTCGCGCGCAACTTCTTTGCTTTAAATTTTAGATTACGTTTGATTTTTTTTAGTATAAAACAAAATAGAATATGAAATCAAAACGTTACAATGGTCAAACAATAAATTTAAAAGAAGCAATGCAGGTATTACAACCAAGGCAAGTTCGCGCAATAATACAGTGCTGTTACATAAAAAACGTGGCAAATAAAAAAGTAGAGACTGTATTTATAGAACGATTCGTATACTACATCGACAGCAGTAATGGTCTACTCTGCTGGTTTTTATTTTCAAAAACTTTCCGTCGCACGCCACGCTTATTGTATAATTGTTCTATTTTTGTTTCGTATTTTCATGTATTTTCACTATATTGATTTTTGATGTACTGTGCACGTTTATATAAATTTAGTGTTTTTTTTTCGTTCAATATTTTAAAGTTTAAAAGGTGATGCATTTTTTTTTTATTATTTGTCAAAGACACACAGTTTGAACACTGATAAAATCAAATTCGGATAATTGCGACAATTGGATCTACACGTGTGCAAAGCTCTTTCATTAAGACTCTCGTAAAGTGTCTGTAAAAGGAGTAGACAATCAAATCGCGGGAAATATATAGCTATAAAACTCATAAAATCAAGAAATGTAAATATTTGAAAACCACTGGCTCGTGCTCTAAAAGGTAGGCGAAGTGCAACAAGTTTTGTATATACGATATATCCCGAGCTTCATCTATTTTCCTTGAGCCGTAAAATCTTTATGACCAATTTGAAGCCAAATATATTTTTTTTTTTAACAAATGTAAAAACTTGTCGGTGCGTTTTTTTTTTCAGAATAAAACTTTTCCCGATATAAAATAAAATTTCTTGTCGCTGTCGCGTTTCTGCGACGTGCGTTTCAAACGCATTCGTTCGTTCGCGGCCGGATGAAAGAACACGACGAAAATAGTATTTTCGCGCGGATAACCGAAAGTTACAGTCTCTCTCCCTCCTAGAATGATAATTAAGTTCCTTTCTCGCGTCTGTGTTCGCCGCGGGCGTCTGGATAACGTCCAGTTACACTAAAGCGTTACATTGTGAAATATGTTCTTTTCTTACGAGCAGATGTGTGCGAGTTTCCAGCTGCAATCAAAACTATTCCACGGTCGATAGTTTATGACATTCTGTACGTTATGGCACGCTCCTACAGGGTAACTTTATGACGTCGGTAGGGTCCCCCGGACGCGAACAGAAATTATCTGCGGTAGTCGCGTTTCGAGAGACTCTTCCACTGAAGAAGGGAGGGGACGGAAGAGAAAAAAACGAGCGTTCTTAAGAAAGTGCTGAGACGTCGATTAATTCTTATTGTCAGGGTCAGACCGTCCCGGAGAAAAATATATAACATGTCCGACCGAGCATTTCCAGTCAGCGACCATTGGAGCGAAGTCTGCGGCTATCAGCGGCTCCACTTGAAAGGGACCACGGCTGACTGGTCGTCGACTTTGACCACTGCGATCTGACCGTATTCTCGTAAAACGTTGAACAAGCATTGAAACGAAAATTTCAACGTGTTTCATCAAAGTAGAATACAAACTTCGGATTTAACTTCTGAGGATAAGGTCTCAATGAGTATTTTATCTTTTCGTAAAACAAAACTCGCATTTAAGACATTAAAACAGACACAATTAAAGTCCTAAATGCACGGACCTCGGAAGTAATCTGCCAGTTAGATTACTTATACGACCGTGTGCCTAAAACAGGAGGAGGTCAGAAATTTACTCTTTGTAAATAAAACTCGAATTAATTCGTTTAGTTTGAAAATACATTCTGATCAAAATCAACTTTTCCGCGACGCGGCGTGTTGTAACTTAAAATAACCATCGCTTAATCGATATTCCAATCTACGTTGCACGGTTATTCCACGACCTTCGATGCGTGTAATCGTTGTTTCTGCTTTTTTTCCAGCCGAATTTTTGAAAAATAAATTTCCCATTTTGTCTTATTTCAAGCAGAACGAAATAACGTTTTTATGCGCCTTATTTATTATATATAGCGGGGCTTGGCACGCAAAAGTGCCGATCTTTTACATTTTGTTTATGAAACACACGTAACAAATATGCTTTTGAATAAATTCTCGCATATATTTTTATATATCGTTCGCCCGTATCTCCAATATTGACACAATAGTTTCTTTGAAACTGCATATAACGGAAGTCAACAGCAAACAGTCACTTGCGGTTGTTCCAATATTGAAACATCGAATATTCTCAAATATATTGTAAAATAAATAACACGTCACGCGTGTTGTGCAAAACAACAAACAAAGAAGTCGCGGCGCGCGGTCTCGCGTTGCGGTTATATCAAATCGCGTGCCCTCTTATGGGGATTCGCGCGATTACCGAACTGAGTGAGAAATTAATTAAGATGGCACTGTTCCGGATCAAAACCACTCCTTTTCGCGCCTCGAACTACAAGAGAATCCAACGGGAACATTCCGCGCATAGTTTCGCGGCTACGTCTCAGACTAGTACATCACCAAATCCGCGCCGTCTTGCACCCTTTACCCTAAGTCCCAGTCAACCCAACGTTCCTCCGCAACCTACCGGGTGCTGCAGACGGTATATTCGTTCCGTATTCTCTTGACAGATGTACATAGATCGCTACAGGCGCGCAATGTCCCAACCAAAACGCACCGGCTACACATTTCAATAACAATAACGGCGGGGGGAGAAACTCACCCTTTGCCAAGACCCTGCGGCCTTCTCCGGTCTCTTCGCTCTTGTCGAGATTACATTGGGAAATTGGACGAGATTTTGCCGTCGGCAATGACTCGGAAGGACCGTCGCTTATTTCACTCAGAGATACATGCGTGTATTTATGTCGCGCGTTTATGGCACATCCGGGGAGTCGACCAAACAGTCGACAAAAGTCTCCGGGATGTCGGATTAAAATTCCTGTTAGGATTAGAAATTAGGGACGCGATGTTATTATTGCTTCTCTCTAGTTTCGTGACGATACCAAAATATTTTTTCTCTTTTTTTTTTTTTTTTTTTTGAGAACGAATAAATACGAGACTATTTTCAGCAGTTCCCTGATATAGAAATAAATTATATATAGCCGATTGTGTCACCGCGATATGCCGGATTATACGTGCAGATCGTTACAAAGCGCGTCAATTCATTCGTGTTGCGATCCGATTTTACCGCTCGCGCGGTTCAACGAGTTTGGAAACTGATTATCGAATTTATAATGTAAAAGCTTTCTCTCTCTTTCTCTCTCATTCACCGGGAAAGACCGGTTGGAAAATTTAATACTTCTTATTTGCCAGCGACACATAAATTATTCGTAATTAATGCAACGCTTCATTCAATTTCTCTGAGCCTAAAGTATATTAACTTTGCTTACATTTAGCACACGTCATACGTGTATTAATTGGAAAAACGCGGGTTAAAATATATGTTACGCGTGGAATGTAATTTATTTTCGTGGACGTGTGTAAAACGGCGTTTAATTTTCGACGCGAAAGCGAACGGACGAAAGAACGCGGTGGTAGGCACAGACCAGGAAGAAGAAAAGCGAGGCAAGAAAATCGGTAAGACGAAATTCCCGACGAGGGAGAGACCGATCGTATAGACCGAGTTTAATTGGCATGATTAGACCCGCGCGAATAATTAGCACTCGAACGATCGAGGAGTTTAATGGCGTAGCCGAGAATATCGTCTTTTCACAACTCGAGCCTGCATTATGGAACACTTTCGCGGATAGCTGCCGCCCTTGGCGCAGATGACAAACTTTTAATCGTGTTAATTGCCGTTTAACTTGCTCGTAATAAATGCGACACGGCCGGCTTGTTAAAAATGTTGGATGTTTTTTTCCGGACCCAGTGTTGTGTTGGCGCGCGCAACTTTTGTGTTCTGTTGAAAACAAAACAAAAAAAAAAAAAAAAGAAAGAAAAATTAAAAAACACGCGCGTATGTTAAAATGCAAAGATGAAACGTATATTGAATTATTTTGACGAGTAAAATGATAAAGACAGAAAGAGAGAACGTTTCGCGCGCGACTTGTCGGCACAGACCCTCATCTCTCTTTGCGTCATTATAATTTTCTCCAGTACGCAGTATTTATCCAGCGTGTTTTTATATTGGAACAATGAATTGGAGTATAATAGAGCCAGGGTAATTCGCAACTTGCCCTATTGTTCTAACTTCTGCATAGATGAAGCAATAAGCACAGTGTTCTACGGACCTAAGAAGCGTCTTACTGTAACTGCGTGCATTGCTATGCTGTTACGCGCTGAATACTCACCGAAGAGAAATATAACAGTTGTATAACTGCATATAATAAACCTATTGTTTCAAAGTACGCAACTATAATTAAGTTTCGCGTCAAAGGCCGTTCTTTATCTCATATCATAGCCGTTGTGCATCACAAATGGCTCCACTCGCAACAATGGGCATGCGCGTTGATCAATATATTCACATAAAGATAATATAAGTAGCAATCATACGCGTGTAAAATATTTTACGAAGACAATAACATACATTCAACTGTAGGATAAAGATGTAACAGCATCAATATCAAAGAAAAGTGTGTTATTTTTATCAGAAGAATGATAAATCTGTAAAATATAATGCAATAATATGTATACATATATATTGAATAAAAATTGTTACTGTGCACTTCTCCTTTACTCCGGGAGGTCCCTGATCCAATCGACGAGGTTATCAGAAGCAGTGATTAAAATGGGGAGTGAGTGCTTGGTCCGCAAAAAAGCGGTTGAAAGTAAGTCTGAATGGCGGTTGGTGGGGGTCTCGTTTCGGGCTTGAGGAAACGTAGCACTTCTTACCCGAGGGACTTCCCGCGACCCCAATCTCAAGTCAGATATTGTTCCGAGCTTTGAAAGCTCAAAAGAACTTGTGAAAAGGCATTTCGTCCCGATTCGATGTATTATACCAGGCTCATACGTATTGTACTCCCCGATCTCTCTGGCTCCGAGACTTTGGGGAAAAAGGAAAAATATCCTGTTTCTCGCGTCTCTCCGGGTGGACGCCGTTCGTAATTTATAGCAGTTTTCTCGAGGAATGTAGACGAAAAAAAAAAAAAAAAACTGCTTCGTCGATACTTGAACTGGGTCGAAAATTTTCACAAAATTCTGCAAAACCTATTATTTAACTTCCTCGCGAACGTCGCGTTCACAAAATCATTTTTCCATGTAAAAAGAATTCGTTGAAACATTGAATTAAAAACTTTAATTTCAAAAAGTATTTCAAACAATGTCGGCGAGAGATTTGTGCCCCGCTGCTGAGAAATAATACTCGCAAACATGTCTAAAGCAATTAACGAAAACTAAATTGATGTTTCAACCGTCGACCCGGATTAATCCTTCGGAATTTAACGAAGGAGCAATTCCTTTAATCCGGCTCACCGCAAAACGAGAGTATCTCAGCCACTTTGAGCCACCTCGGTGGTGTGCGACCGTCAAATAACGCTTCAGAGATTAAATGAAGATTGGATGTTCGAGGGCGATCATTAAGATAATTCGTCACAGCCGCCCCTCGCGTATTTCCACGACGGGAGAAAGAGAGAGAGAGAGAGAGAGAGAGAGCGAGAGACGATCCATAAGGAATAGTCGAAGAAGACACGGGTTTTCCCGTGCGTAACGCGATAAATAAATCTCGAAAGCTGGTACCGAAAGTTGGTTCTGCACGTGTATAGATACACGTTGTTTTCATCCCCTTTGGCGAACGCGTTGTATCGCGGACGGGGGCAAAGTTGGTTTTGTATGTTCTTCGCGGTGGCACCGCTCACTCGGAAGGATTTAGAGGCGGGAATGTAACTGCGCGATACATCTCCCGCGTCGCGAGAAAGAGGGACGAAAAGAGAATGAGACAAGGGGGAGACAAGGGCGAGAGCAGCACACGAGGAAGAGGAATCGCGCCCAAGGTTCCTGACAGCATAGTTACGGAATAAGTGACAAGTTTGTGTACTGCTCGCGGATCGTTGGATCACTTATGCATGGTAGACCGGTCCAAATTGCTTTGCGGGAGCGCCAGCTTGAAACCGGAAGTTACTGTGTCTCCTCCAACGCGCCGGGATTTATACGACAGGTAACTCGGTAGCCTTGAGCCTCCGCAGCTCATCCCTCTGAGCGGACTTTGGATACCTTAAGTCTCGGTAACGGAAGAGTAAGTTTCGCTCAGGGCGACACTTTCGATCTTCGCCGTGCTGGATTTTTCAACGACTCCGCCGCGGTATATTGCGTCGCCTCGTTCCGACAGGCAGAAATGAAAGAGATGGGTTTAGAAGAAATGTGCGAGTTCACTCCGGAGTTTCCGCGAAATACTAAAAACTACGATAAGAGCGAAAAGCGTACTATTTGTTAAATGATTTATCGAAATTTTTAAACAAAGAAATACCGTGGGAAATTTATCTTAGAGAGATGAAGTATAAACACGTCGCAAAACTAACTATGTAAAACAACGCGCGTCCGCGAAATATTCTTCAAGAGAGAAACGGTAGGGATCAAATAATTACATTAAACACACACACATACATTTGTCAACTTTCAAAATGGGGCAAGCAACACACAGATATGTGTGTAGGCAACAATTTCAAATTTTTTTTTTCTTGAATGCCGCGTAACGTCCAACTTATTTACTGAACGAATGTTTTTATAATACGAGTCCGAATGAAAAGCGTTGGGCAAAAACGAGGAAACTTTGCACAGTAAAACATACGCGTAACACACGCGCGGTTTTCACAAGGAATGTTCTTTAAAAAAAAAAAAAAAAAAAATTACAGGCCAAGTGAAATATCCTCACATATAGAGAATACAGTCGCGTCGCGCTGCAGGTTTCAAAATCACTACACTTTGGAACAATCAAAACTTCGCGTCCTTCCTTTTGTGCCGCCGCGATATTTATACCTCGCGAAAGACTCAAGGGCGTGGTTGAGCCAAGTTTTATACGACCCAAAGGAGGAGAACCGAAACTAAAGTTTCTTCTATACATTTTCAGCGTGAACTCGCACTTTTCTTTCGCGGAACTTATCCCGCACGCTGCATCTCAATACCGCAAGCGAAGCGGCTTATTTAAAGAAGTATTATATCGAAAACTCGTATGCAACATGCGAGATCCTTATTTCATACACGCGCGCGCGCGCGCCGGCATACAATAAATAACGCTACAATATATTTTCCTTAAAATATATATTTATGTATTTTACCGCAATTCTATTGACGTTACTTCGATTTTTTGTCGTCTAATATAAAATTCTTTCTTACGTGGGAATTTTTTCTCCCGCCGTCGGCTTATTTCTTCGTAATAGCAACGTAATACACAGCGTGTGTATAATGGGAAAAGCTGTTTTGTTTACAATCACAATGCGCAACGTGCGTTTAATAAACATGAGACATTTATTCGATTTCTCGGAAATCTCTTTTTCCGAGGATTTCTCTCTATTTCGCGTTGAAAGGAAGATTTATGCCGGCGAAAAATATTAAATCCGTCTGTAGTCGCAGGCCGGGATAGCGCTGCGCATGCAGAGTCAAGTAGAAGAAGCGATAAAGATATTCAAACACAGTAGAAGAATATTGTATATTCCTAACGTTCGAGAGACTCGTGCGCAGAAACCCGTTCGAAAATCGTTTGAATCGTTTACTTGTCGTTATTTGCTCAAAAAAGAAAATTAATGTTCCCATATGAGCGCGTCTCTTTCAAATGAAAACGTAACAACGTTAAATCTTTCCTGTTTTCTCTCGTCGCCAATTTCCGGGCAGAGCACATTCAAATCTCGCTCTCTGTCTGGTCTCGCGTCCGTATCATTTTAGTTTCGCATCTCAATGTATTGGAATTCATTTTAAAAGAGAGGTTGGGAAGGGAGGACGAGAGGATTGGTCCGAGCGAGGAATTCAGACGGTGGACGCGCGAGATCATCATCGACGACGGCAAGCGGCAAGAAACTTGGTGGACGGAGCGGGAAAGAGAATTCAAGGGTGAAATGGGCGGGTGGTAGAAAGGGTGCGGAATAGCGGCAGCGCTTTACGATGATGGTGGCTTCACCCGTAAAAGCCAATGTAGCGCTACCGTCCTAGCCGCTTGCCGCAACTTGCATCCACCCGACCTTTTCCGTACGGAGTCGTCTCCGTCTGCTGCCTTCAAGTGGGATGCTTATCTTTTTTCCGCGCACATGAAGCAGTTCGACGTGCGAAGATCTCAAAGAACAGCTTCATTATCCCTGGCCGTGCTTTTCCCGTCGCTCGGTTATGCGACGTTGATCCTCGTTGCCGATAGTTCACAGAGTTTTCGGAAGTTATCCAATACCCATCAACGTTTTGCGCGGATCACGTTTGCTATTATGTGTGGAAGTAGCCGTACGTTATATATTCAGCAACGTCTTATCCTGTAAGACGATATTATTCGCCTAATAGAGTAACCCGATAGCCAATCATGTCACAGTTGTTTAAACATCTAAAACATATCTTGTCTTAATAAAAATGACAATGTAACAAACAAAAAAATATATATATATTTTTTTAAAGAAACATTGATGACAAACAAATGTCTTTAAAATGTACTTTCTTCTACATGTTTCTTTACCATACAATTATGTTGTGTGCTTTATAAAACGCGATGTATGTACATTATATAAAATATTCGTGAGACAAACGAGCGAAGTTTATTGCGTGTTTCTCGCCAGATAGCGAGTGACGACGGCGACGAATTTTTAGAAAAGATACTTAATTTCTACATCCAACTCTTCTAATAAATGTTACAGCAACAAAAACTAATAAAGTTGCGGAGGCAACTGGGATTACTTCTCGTTCGTGCAGTAACAGGCAAGGTAACCAATTAGTCGGCTCAGGCATTTAAAATCTAATTAGTCGAAACTCGAGCAACTGTACAAAACATAAACTTTGCCAGCTAGTGCTTAGAGACCGCAAATCTCGAATTAATTATAGTTGTGTGCATGTTGACTGTAAAAAATTGCGACCGCGATTTACAACACACACACACACACACACACACCGTATTTAATCATTTCTCGAGGACATTTGGAAACTTGCTTGCTCGCGCTCGCCGCCTGGATAAATCGCGAAAAATATTTAAAAAGCGAAAGCCTATTTATCATCAGCATAAAACAAAACTGATACGCAATAATTTTTTCCTGTACCGTATCGCCGCTGGTGTACACATCGCGTAGCGGCGTGTTAGGAAGAAAAACCGATTGCAGAGGGTAAAAAAAAAGCGCGACATTAAAAAAAGATATATGGCGTTTATATATCGTAAAGCAATTTTCACTAGCAATTTTTCGAAAAACTGCTTTTAGTTTAAATAAAAGAGGTTTATAAAATGCGCCGCAAACTCCGCTATCAATCACGCGGACATGACCGATTAAATGTGGCAGCAGCTGAAAAAACGTTACAAATCCTAGGATAGCCTAGATTACAGTTTTCCACGTTTCGACGTGATATGTCGACTGATAAGGGTCTGTGACACATTTCATAAGCCTGCTTTGTCAGACTAAAACTGCTTTGCTGCAAAAAGTCATTTAACGTGGAAGCTGAGTTGCAGAGCGATCGTTCGCGCGCTATTCCCTCGCGCTTCTGACGTCATCATTCAAGTTGACTGATGCAGACGTCGTCGCGCGGCCTTTAATATTTTCGCGTTTATATTCAAACGTCACGTACGCTCGCGTTTCCGTTCGGATTCCGTTCGCGAGGATATCCGTTTCGCGAGGATTGCGCGATCGCAAAGGCGTTAATAAGACGTCGCCGGTATGCGCAAAATACGAGGCTGCCTCGTGTTGTGCAGTGCCGTATACTGTTCATTACACGAACGGGCAGCACGAACGCGATGCCGCAGCACGACAAGAGCTTCCAAAGTGTTCAAACAACAATCAAGCCGCGAGGGCGCGGGGCTCGGTACATATTGTGGAACATCGCCATTCCGAATTGGAGACCCAATCCCCCTCAGCCATCGCCGCCTTCCCGCTATCAATTTAACCCCCCTTTAACTCTCTGCGTGCCTATCCGGACACTTCGAAACGGTGGTCATCGCCGTTCCGCAGAACCCGCGCCCGGTATATTGCTATTTGTACAGCGGCAACTATCAATTTGTTGGAATCCATTATGGTATTAGAGACGGATTCGCCGATTCGCCAGTCCTTTCAACGCGCGCCGAAACGCGCGTGAATTACGCGCGACTTTGCGTGGATTCATTCTTCCGGTGATTTCCGGGGATTGCGGATCGTATTTTCGTAACTCGCGTAACACGGCTAGTAATAAAGAGGGTAATTAACGAAATCCTCGTTAATTGCCTGCCGGCAGCCAGTGAATTCATTTTGTTGGTTGCGAAATCCCTGTACACATAAATATTCTTTTAAATTATTCAAAAACACGTGCACGACTGCAATGCCGTTTAATTATGTTATTTAAATATTGGCTTTATTTATTACAAATTTTGCAAAATATTTAGATCTTTTTCGATTTTTAAATTCTCCCGCGAGAGAGAGAGAGAGAAAGAGAGTTTCGTTTTTACAAGATATTTCGCACAATGTTCTGGCATATTCTTCAGATATTGTAGTAATAAATACCACGGCTTTTAACTCCCCTCCGTCTCTATAGCTTCGGGCTTGAATATCGACCTGCCGCACAATAGACGCGCGATCAACATTTTCTAGAAAAAAAAAAAAAAGAAAAGAAAAAAAGGAAAAAGAAAACTTCACATTTGGTATTCTATGAGGAATACTTGCCGGGTGCAGTTCGCCACGTATACAGGACACACCCCGTATGTATATATATATATATATATATATATATATCTCCCCATGTATACGAGAAGGTGTCCCGCGGCTCTCGATGTATGCAGGATATATATGTATGCGAGCGCGCCACACACGTATACATACATCTACATACATCGTCGTGTTACGACAATTAGGTAGCGGAATGCAGATTGCGGTCGGTTGCTACCCGTAGTTACTGTACTGAAGGGGACGTTCCATGGGGGGAGGGTGGGTTAAAGGGGCCAATCGTGACGTTGAACCACCGTGACCATCCCCGGAGACGCAAACCAATTGAGGCAATCATTTCGGAAGGACCGAATCGTATAATATAACTGAATTATACGCATATTCCATATTTTTGCTTCCCGTCTCTGTGTGTTGTATTTCCGATTTTTTTTTACCATCACATATATAATATTTCGCGGAGAGAAATTAATTATTCCGTTTTCCGCGCTTCAATCTAGCGACTGCGGTCTATATTATGCACGATCTTGAAAGGCCAGTTAAATAGGTAACACCTCGTAATTGCCTCGGCAATTACGTATTCTCTCTCTCTCAGTTACAAGTGGTTTTAGTCAGTTGTGTGCGCGAGCAAAGCGATTATTACATGCTTCTTTCGTTCCGTCGATTATTTCACAGAGTAGAATTTTATTTATTTAACCGACTCGTATATCGCGAAATGCAATATTATAATTATCGATAAAAATAACTTTGCCCGATTAAAAATTCGAATTAATTGAATAATTTTTATTTTATAATATTACAAAACTTGCCGCATTGTAATGGTGCGATTGGAAAATGTTACATAAAAAGTACGTGAGAGTGTAAATGTTTGATGTACTTCGAGTTAGCATTTTTTTAAGATTTTCTCTTACGTAAAACGTAAGTAACACTCGCCGATAATTTCCATTCGTTGCGTGCCAATATCCGTAAATAATCTTTACACGTGGATGAATATGCTCGCGCACCTGCGTCGCTCGGGAATGGCATAAACCCCAGGAAATTGCACCCTCGGGGTATCGTCTTCGCGAAGTCGATCAGTCTACGGACGATTGCGTCTTCCGGATTTTCCGGATTATGCAAACACGGGCACAAGTTCGTTTGTCGATAAAAGTGAGAACGAGAACTGTAGGCATTAAAATATTATACGTTTTAACGCGCTAAATTATCCAATTGTCATCGACACGTGACTCGGAAGAGATCCGCAAGAGAAGGAGAGGGAAAGAGAAAGAGAAAGAAATTTTTTTTCACAATACAATAAACGTGAATTAATGTTATCTTTATCGATGACGTCGTCCCGCGTGGAATATAGCGCACAATCGGTGTGTGTTCGCGTTGTTAGCGCTTTTGAATAGATAGCGTTTAAACGCGCGCGCGCAGTAGATTACTTCCTCAAAAGATCTATGTCGGCAGCGCGGGGAAAGGATGTTCACATGGAAATACGGAGGATTTAAAGTACGAACGATCGGAAACGTGATACGCAGACTACGGTATCGCATGAAAGAAATCAGGTGTCGAGCGATCGAGGATTTTCGAGAAAAGCAGTTTACGTCACTCCGTAGAGTAGAGACCCATTTCCAGACTTCCCTGTGTTGGACGACATCAGATAAGCCACTACGGAAACAAACTTTTCGGCAGTATCGGCCTCTCCCATGCTCGTCTCTTCTCTCGGTTTTTCCTTCAGTGCGCGAGCGATCCTTTTATTATCGATACCTCGGATCGCGATCCACCTCGCGCGCGCGCGCGCGCGCGATATCTGCAGCGCTGCTAATAACTTCCGGTCTCTTTGATTCAATTTAATCGAGAGGCAATTCTCCGCCTCCGTTGCCTCAGCGGTACTTTACACTTTCTTGTAGACAAAAGCGCTTTTCCCTCCCTCCCCATTTTCAGAAACTAACTTATCAATTAATTTCTTCTTGCCAGTGCGCAAGAGGGCTCGCTAATTATTTACTTACTATTACGACAGCGCATCTACGTCAATTTTCTACGTGACAACACGAGCCAATACTAAGCTCAAGTGAGAGAGAGCGAAAATTGGTCCCACAGCGTAGAGTGTTCTAAGAAACTCCTGGCAAGTCTCTCGGGAGTCTTGAAAATGAGAAAATTACCTTTGCACAAACGAAACAGAAGACATAACAACGACGTAATGTATTTGTTGATAAATTGTGATATATTTATATACAACTATATAAATGTGTGTCAGAGAGAAAAAGAACATTGACTCAACACATAGTGTCGTAAATAAATTTTAGTAAAATTTTATTTTATCAAAACTGATGTGTTTTTCAGTAAAAACTTTATATTAAGGAACAACTGAAAAACACTTTTAATGTATGCTTAAAAAAAAAAAATAAAATAAAACAAAATAAAATAAACGTTTCGACTATTACATTATCTGACGCTTAATCGTTATTATCAAAGTTCAATGACGGCGGAGCAAAGATAAGAGTTGAGAGATTATCTCGAGGAAAAAGCCCTATGAATACAGGGCCGAACTTGACGATTTATCACCGGCTTCTCGCCGGTACTTCTATACATTCCGCGCGAAAACGCCTGCGCTTCTACGCAGAACTATTGACTTCCGCGGTGCCTTTCTCCCGGAAGAAAGTAAAGGAAGAGCACGTCCTTATCGCTTCAGCGCTCGTCAAACTGTCAGCCGTACAGAAATTTCAATTTTCACCGAGCGCTGAAAACGTTTTAACGCCGCGAATAAGTTTAAATGCTCGCCCAGAATGACTTAATCTCGCACACAGCGCTGTCCGGCGGGACAAAAGATATCCAGTCGCCGCCACGACAGGATTAATGACACGCTCGGTCGGGTTCGTCACGGTATCGCGTGACTAACGCGAGAAAGGGAAAACGTAAGAAGAGGAGCGAAGCGTTTCGATTTCCCGCGAGCGGCGGGTTACTTTCCAATTGAGATTCTGGTCATTCTCTTGTGCGTGCTTATTTATTTAAAACAAAACAACCTCCTCCTCTCGGATAAACCCTCGATGCGGATAGTCAAGTCCTGTCGAGACGCGAGTGGAAGTGGATCTTCATGGATTTACACTCTTACTCGGGGAGGACTTCACGTTCCCGAAGAAAGCTCCTTCGACACCTGCACGCGAGAATAAACGAACACTCGGAAGGATCTTCCGAGGACTGAAATTCGTTTTGTATTTTTTTTTTTCTTTCTAATTCTCTCGAAGAACAATCGACGATGGTTAGAAAAACGCAATTTTTTTCGAACGGCGCGTTGCATATTTTTATACTCGCTAATGACATAAACAACGACTTTGTTTTGTTATCGCTCGTTAAACTACATGTTTGCGATGATTACAGGATTACATATGTTAAACAATCGTGTCATTGGAGATAGCTCGTTCTCTTATTAGAGCTTTGGCAATGTAATGCAATGGAACAATTTAGAGAAAATTAGAACCGACGATCTGGCTTCATGTAATTACAAGTTTATAAACAAAATCACCGTTTACATAAGCTACTCGATGTGTAAACTGTTTGGACAGTGCGATTGTTGAGCCATTGCAACACCGTTTCATTTTAGCGCGTGTTCTCGCTCGCGTTGAATCGCTCTCTCCTCAGTAAGATACGATGATATCGAACTTACTTTTTTAATCGCAGCCTAATTAATTACTGCATTTCTTATTGCATCAATATCGAATTAAAATCACACGCGTCCGCTTCTATTGAGAATTCGCCGATTATATCTCGATGAAACTTGTGTAAGTTGTAATTAAGAATTGCAATTGAATTTACGCTCGCAAATAAAATGGGGATTGCGCGAAAAAATTGTCACTCGCGCGAAGTCACGAGTTAAACTCGAAAGCGATTTACAGCGATGTATCGAACACGCGACGCATCCCCCGGCGAGATATTCGTATTGCGTTCGCGTCGCAACTGTCCGAAGCTTCGCGTCGTCCATTAAACATCGCGCAACATTCACCACCAAGACGGGGGGAGGAAGGGGGGAGAGAGAGAAAGGAGATACGTAATCTCTCGTAAACTCAAAACCATTACCATATACAAGTCCGCCTTTGTACCCAGCGCTTTCCTATGTAAATATCGCCGTTTTCCTTTGTCAATGCTTTACGCGCCCGCTGTTTCTTCTCTCCCGGATTCCTCCCTTATCTCAGGAGTCTCGATCGTTCTTCAACCTCTATGCGTCTTCGCGCGCGCTCGTATAACTCTTTCTCTTAACGCGGATTACGCGAAGTCTCGTCCCTCAGATCTCTCGTCGGGTGATAAATTCGTTCGGTTCTCCGAAACGGTATGCGGCGGCTCGTTTTATCCTGAGGTTTGTGAGATATATCGTGCGTTCTCTCCCTTCTCGGCGAAGAAACATTTCATATTCCGCGAATGTTCACCGCGCGCAATTTCAAGATCGCGAACGACACCCGATCAAGTTTGCGACAACGATGAGATGCATATTACATGTTTCGAAACATATACACGGAAAATAAAATGATTTCTTGTTTAAAGAAAAATTAAATTCTAAGAATTCTTTAGTTTTTGATCGAGATTTTGACGACTTAAAAATTTTCAACTTGTGTGAAACTTTCGAAAAATAATTAAAAAAAAACACGATAGATTTACGAGAAAAAACTACAGTCATCGCGATATTTCGGCACGATCGAGCACGAGAAGCGGTTTCGTTCGAGGCGATATAATTTTCTAACACACAGTTGAATCCTCATCTGATGTAATCCCCATCAGAGGCGGTCCCCAAACGAGTTTTGCGACGTAAACGAGTTCGCGGCTCCTTCGCCCGTCTCCTCGTTACTTTATACGAACGTAAAGATACACGCTCTCTTTATCAGAAACGACGTCCTTGAGGAGTTTCTGATTGGACGACACTTTCCAAAGCATAAAAGACGATCGTTCGCGCCCGTGTTGGGCTTTTCCCCGCCGCGGATCGATAGTCGGGAAAGAGGTGAGCGATATCGTTGTCTACGATAAGCTCTCGTCGCGGATAAACGACGAATCGATGGAGATTCTTTCTTCCAAATCGATCGCGAACGAGGCGGCAGGACGTTTTATCGAAAATATGATTTATGTGACGCGATGAAAAGTTTGAGCATGCGTCCTCGACACGCCGCGGGTCACTATCGCGGAGTTTATTTGATAACCGGCTCCTCGCTACGCGCGGTTTCTTCTTCTTAGTTCCCACGCCGAATGCAGAAGTGAGTGTGTTTGAAGAATTCCGCGGGAAATGTCAGGTAAATATGTATACCGCAATTCAAACGTGAAAAGCGTAGAAAGTGTGTTGTTGTATCTGTCGCATAAAAATGTGACAGATATTATTTTTACTTCGAGACGACTTTGCTTCAACTTTTAGTTTCTCGCGCGCGGCGTCTACGAGACAACGTGGCACGAACGAAACTGAAACCAACGTTAAAAGCATGTCCGTCCTGTCAAGTCGTTCGTTTATACCTTGGAAAACGGAACTACGCTAAAAGTTCACGAAGTGCAATATTTCCAGATCTCACCTGTAAATGTCAGAAAGTGTTGCGATCCTATTCTCGCGGACTAGCAATTTTTTGTGATTTAAATATCACATAAGCGCTTTGTTAAAATACTTTTTTTCTACGCTTCGAATTTCTATTTCGAATTATAAAATCTTTCATCTTTCTTTTTAAATCTTTTAATTACATTTTAAATGTTATTATAACGAGAAAATATCTTGCTCGATTCTTCTATTTTAATAAAAAAAAAAAAAAAAAAAACTTACACTCGGATTCTTTTTATCGCGCGGAAAGGATAGGTGCGTTATCGTAAAAGCGTGCGTATATTAATATATGACACTTAGACATTATGTCACAATATGCTATCACGCCATAAATGTCCCGCTCGAATTACGACACCACGGCGAGTAATCTTCACGCGTATTAACGCTCGTTTTCCTCTCGTGCGGCAGTAAAAAGGGTAAAAGCTGACTTTTAATATACTTGATAAAAAAAAAACCTTCAATCTGATGCGATCAATCTCAACATAATCTTTAAAAAATACTCTATTGTATAATAATATACATACGAGGGCGGTCCGATAAGTACTTAGCCTCACTGCCCGATGGTGTCAGTATCGCAAGAGAGATTACTATCGTGTAGTAC
>QVOB01003272.1:0-17411 GCA_014839585.1 Pseudomyrmex concolor | reverse complement strand
AAAGAAACTCAGATAATTTATCCTGTTGTTATTAGTATCTTATTCTTACGCAATAAAATAACTAAATCGTACACGTTTATTTGCCACATGCTAGACGTATAAAACATGATTTCAACGTATCAATTTCGAAGTTCAATTTAACGCGTCTAACGTCGTGCTAACGACGGCCGCAACGATCGGGAATGAGGCTTCAAGACAAATAGTCTGTAATATCGACAACAAGCCGTTCCTGCAAATCACGCACGGCACGCACATTTTCGTTTCGCGTATATATCTTTTCTTACTACGCTGCCCAGCCTAATCATACGACGCCCGATTCCGCCAAGGTAAGAGAGAGAGAGAGAGAGAGAGAGAGAGGACTGACTTTGTCAGTCGTCGGCTGCAGAGAATCCGAGCTTGGTAATTTGCGAAAGATGCGGAAATGCTGGTTCGAGGAGGAGACGCGAAAATGTGTGCAACGCGCGTCGACGACGTAACGACAGATGTCTGTGATCTAACGAGTCTCACCAGCCTTCTGTATTTATGTAACTACATCACTTATGTCACGCTAATCCGTGTCAGAAGATAGACGTCACATATCTGCCCCTCCTCTTACAACAAGTTCTAAGACTAATTGGTTTTATTATTGATGGCATTTCGCGAAAGCTAATTCTTCATATAGCTCTTTCTTCTTTCTCTCTTTCACTATGTTCCTCTCTTACGTGATTATAATAAATCAATATAAGAAACGGTTGTCTCTCTGAATATATTATGCGCTTACATGTATATAATTACGCATTTAAAGTCACAATCATTTTTCGAATTAGCAGCAACCTCGATTTACGTAGTAATTAATCGATTAATCGATTAACGAGTAGAATTAAAGTTTCGAGCAACGTGACTGGCTACATACATTAATATCTTAAGGATTACAGGCAATATGACAAACATTTCTGTTTAACAGAAAGATAAAATAAATATATGCGGTTGATTAATTTTTACAGACGGTTTTGACATTGTCGTGAATGACTGCTACGCGCACAATGGCGGCAATAAGAGAATTCAACTGATCGACCAATACGGGTGTCCGGTCGACGAGAAACTGATCAGCCGGTTTCGAGGTTCCTGGTCGGAAAGCGGTCTGTTCGAGACGCAAGTCTTCGCCTACATGAAGACCTTCAGGTTCACCGGTTCGCCGGCCCTGTATATCGAGTGTGATGTTCGCATGTGCCACGGAAGATGTCCGGTAACTAGATATTGCCTATTACGACAACGTTAATCCAATCGATTTTACATAATCCACTCTTATTCGCTTTCAATCTACTCAAGCATCGATTAATCGCATCAAAGATGGTTTTATCATTAAGTAGACATCGTCGAGCTATTAATACATATTGTTCTATTTCCGTCGTTACGCACAGAGACTGTTCGTTTCTCTTATTTTTATACCACGTATAATTTTTTTTTCTTTTTTTTTTACACTTTGTGCAGAGAAAAGATCGCGACAGATATTTTCGAACAGTCGTGCCAAGATAATCTGGTTTTGCAAATGCATGTGTATATTCTCGCTCGATGTGTCATATGACACGCTTTCGTTCTTTGTGTTATTAAAATACGACTACGTTCCAGTTTCGTAGATATTCTTAGATTGTGAACGCTTCACCCGTACATTTCAGAGCCAACCTTGTCACTGGAGAAACGCGAAGAACGTGGTAAAACGATCGGTGCCGGAAGTGATCGGTGGACCGTCGACGCCGGCAACCAGTTTGTCAGAGAACGTGAATCTCTTCCAGTCGCTACGCGTTCTTCAGGAAGGCGAGGCGGACACGGAACTGTTCCAGAATTCCACGAGCGCCTTTCGCAGCGGTAAAGCGGACATTTATGTCAAAGATTGACTTTACTGTTAGAACAAATTATGTCAAATTGTACATTTATTATCTCAATTAGAGCGGCGAACGAGTTACTTTTTTAAAAGAAAATCTAAGTGTCAGTTCTTTTGACAGTTTTCTCTGAGAAATAAAAATCTATCCGGACGTTTCTTCTTATTAGAGCGAACGCTTTGACGCGCGCGCGCTTAGCAGTTTTAAATATATTTTATTATTATTTTTTTTTAATCTGTAATTTTTTTTCGCAGGTCTTAGCGAATCTACGACTGACAGAGTGTGCTTGAAATCTTCCGTGGCCAGCACGATAGTGGGACTCGGCTGTGCATTTCTCTGCATCATGGCCGGCACGATACTAGCTATGTGCTCGCGAATGCGACGACAAGCGCGAGACAAATTATTGTCGGACAGCATAAGTTACATGACGCATAAAGGCCGAATTAACTAGAAGCAGCGCTAGCGCGCGGAAGCCTGTTTCTCTTTATTTCTTCGTTTCTCTCGAGTTGATCACGAGTTGCTCTCGCATCTTTCGCGGGAAAGGAGAGACGAGGATGTTAAGAAATAACGTCCGCAGATAAGAAATAACATGTACTGTGTCGTTAAGGTAGAAAACGGTTGAGGTAAAAATGAACTGAAGCTACTGGCTGAAGCTATATTGGACGACAGTATTAAAACGCGATAATAAAATTTATTTTTTTACGAAACAAAAGACTATTAAATTAGTAAAAAATAAAGATTATTTTTTAAAGACTTCAATATTACATTTTATATTTCATTGACTTTCATACAAAATAAGCGCGACACAGTGCGAAGTGCCTTACAATATATATTTTGTTTAGTCGTCGATAATTCAGGCTCCCGTGGATATAATAGGTCCCATCGACTCTTCGTGTGCAAACGCTTTTTTATATATAAATAATTAATATTTGCTGCTATATACTTTCGCTTTTTCTACTTAACAGAACGACGCTCATTCGTTAATTGATCGTGTATGTTTGCGAGTGAGTATATAGACATCTCCGTAGCGATTTATCGCTGATCGAATAAGTAGAAATAGAAGTCGTCGATACATTGCCACGATCTCGAGTGCCGAATGTGCGATCGGTGAAATAAGACTTCGATTCAATTGTTATCGCATCGATCGGTGATTATTAATTAACACAATGGCGATCGATGCGGTTTTTTTTTTTTTATAATTTGCTTATTTCGATCTCGCAAGCGGCATATATTGAGATAAAAAACGAACGTCAGTAACGACGCTTAACTGCCGCTGATATAAGACAGTATAGTACTTAAATAAATATATATATCCACATGACATTACTCGCCATATTCAGGAACATGGAAAGCACATTGCATTATATTTATTCTTGCATTCTGAGATAATTAGTCAATTTTTGAAAATTTGCAAATAATTTTCGTATCTTTTTAAAACTTAGTTAAACAAGATCTACATAAAAACAAAAAGAGAATGATGCAATTTTAATTGACGTAAGAGTATAGAGAGAGATAAAAGTAAAATTTAACTTAGTTACGATTAATTAACGACGATTCGCGCGTCCGAGATTTCATCGTTCCTGAGTGTTCGTGAATAATGTATTACATAAGATTTACTTAAATATATCATTTATACAATAAACAAACATACTTAGGTTTATACATACACGTTATAATACATATAGCATCGAAGTGCGAACCTTGTAATACGGCGAAGAAACAGAAAGGAAACAAAGAAAATTACGTGGAAACCGCATCAGGTGTGTACGGCCAGCGAGGATTAAATAATATTTTACGAGTTCCACCCCGTATGTACAAATGGGGGCGAGCCAAAGAGTCGCACATATATGTGTACATGTATAGCTCAGCAGAAGAGTTTCCTCGTCTTACTATTTATTCAAAAATGTATCGACCTCGCGCGAACCTTTCATCACTGTGTGAAATATTAATTTCCCCTCCTGGTTGTTCCCCTCCGTACATACTACGTTTGTTTATAACCGATATGTTACAATTATTATCTTCCGTTTCGTTTGCTCGACATTGATCCTAATCTCTTGTGTGCCTTCTTCTTCTATCTCCTTTTTGAGAGTCAAACTTAACTCATCAGAACTCAATTACGTGTAAATATAGTATTGTATATCGTGATTCATAATATTTATAATTATAAGCTCGAGTGTGTATCAAGGTTTCCAATAAAAAATAGATGATTGTATATTCCCACGTGTGTGTACGTGTGTATGTCGTAATTAACAACATTCGTGACTCGTGTACAAATGCGCGTTCGTACACAAAGGACATTCGTTCTCGCAAAAGAAACCCGAAACGACCGCAACGAAAAGCAGAACATTCTACCTGCGATTCGATCCTGAAAAATTTCAAAATGTTTCGGGCCTCAGCGATGATCTCCGAAAACGGAACGAATTGTGTTTCTCAAACAGCGCATTCGTCTTGCGGTGACGGATCGCCCGGCTTAAAAAAAAACAAAAAAAAAAAAAAACGCCGATCAATCGCCGCAAATGGAGTGTCATCGGTGAAAAGTGAAAACTTCACGCAATATCTCAACCGCAAAAGATCAACCGTGACCATCATTTATCGTTCGATCCCCTCTCTCCGATAACGAAAGAAAAACGCGTCAATCGAGTCGAAAAACGCGCCAGTTATCGATTTAAAAGCGACAAGAGAAAAACATTATACTCCAAACAGCTTCCTTTGAGCTTCGCTTTAATTATGTGCGTTACGAATGAGGTGATGGATGGTCACGCATTAACGAGTGAATTTAGGGCGCACAATGTATTATATATATATAGATCGTAATATCGAGAACTCCGACAAACAAAAAAAGGAAATTACATACTGCAGATATGTAGTTTTTGAGATATGTAGTTAAATAAAAAGGTGACGCACTTTGCCGCAACAAAACAATTTTTTTATGCGTTTAGATGCGCGCGAGAGATAATTGTGCGATGAATAAAAGTTTAGCGTCTTCTAATTCTTCCCGAAAAATAGGCGTTACCAACTATAGACCTTAAAGCACGGCAAAAGGGCAATCAACTGCAGTAACGAACTGTCTCGCCCGCCTACCATGCGGTAATTAATCAAGCCACAATAAATTAATTGCCGCTCAGGCAAGAATTAATTGCCATCCCGGCAATAATTATGGCTAACGCAGAAATAATTATCGTGCACCCCGACAGAGCGTTGATCCTCGCCCAACGATAATCCGCTCGTAATTCGATACATACGTACATCGCGATCGATCGTTGCACCGCGCGCGTTGTTGCACGCGCGCTCTTGTAAATCCAATTTAATTTCAACAAAGTGATCTTTACCAAATAAATCACTTTGTACTACTTGCGCTCGCAGATAAATTGTTATTCTGTGAGAAAATATAAACGCGTGCCACAGCGTATTACACACGGAAGTGTGTAAGACGCACAAAGTTGCCATTGTTATCATCGCTAATTTGATTTTGATATGATAAGAAGAGTTTAGACGATTTTTCAATTTTTTTCGCTCTCGAAGAAGACTTCCATAGAAACTTGAGAGCGAGAGAAGGAAGATGGAAAAAGATATAGAGAGTCTTGCAGGAGACAGATAGGACTACGCGAAGAAGAAGGGGAAGA
Organism: Pseudomyrmex concolor; assembly: GCA_014839585.1. Lineage (NCBI taxonomy): Eukaryota > Metazoa > Arthropoda > Insecta > Hymenoptera > Formicidae > Pseudomyrmex > Pseudomyrmex concolor. The sequence goes on along the minus strand of QVOB01003272.1, from coordinate 11,929 downwards.
GGGCGGATATCAAAATGAAATCTCACAGGCTAATAAATACTCGGTTATCGCGGGTAATCGAGTTATCGCGCACGATACGAAGCCCAGAGGCGGAGTTTACCGGGTGCGGATCACCAATATACATCCTCAATGTGTATACACACACGTACGCGGGATACACACGTATTCCCCTCCGCATCCGCTTACTTACTTAACACGCCACCGTGTGTATCCCTCCACGTGAGGCTCAATATCGCGCTCTCGCCCTTGTGTATATATATATATATATACACATGTATATCTAATAAAGTAGAGGTGTGGAGTGCCGAGATAGCGCCCGGCGGAAGTTACGTTCTGCCACAATCGTTCTCCGTGCTCAGTTTCTCGTATTATCTCGAAGAGAGATTCTGTTAAAAGAGACCGATGTGACGCATGAGCCACACGGTTGTAAATTGACACGCCGAGATAAAACTTCCTCGTGAGATAAAGTGAGATCTTTGCGAAATGAATGAAGTATAGACTTGACTTGAAATGCAGAAATTTTAGATTTGAGAACATTATATTATTATAATCATATTTTTTCTGTTTTATAGATAAGTATTTCTCTTTAAAGAAAATGTTCTCTCTTTTTTTCTTGATTAAACATTGCGTAATTACATTGAGAGATTGCTCAACGATTAATATTGTATTTGACAAAAATATCAAATGTCTCGTGTATGTGTGTATGTGTATGTAACCGCAGGTAATATCTTATCGTTCTCTTATCTGAAAAATGTTTTACCTTCGCTAGACAATGCGATTGATTAAACGATATCGCCTCCAATCGAATCGTTGACCGTAGCTGTCTGTTTCTCGTTGCAGGCCATAAATAAGATTGTCGGGCGTTCGCCAGACACTGTAGAGGCACCTCTCTACCGTCAGATAAGTCTGATAGATGCACCTCGGTGATTCTCTTCGCGAATATAACTCGAGTACTCTCGCGTGATCCCACGAAATTTAACGCCCGCGGAGCGGTATATTATTCCGATCCGTAACAATTTGCAACATCGCCTCATTTAAGCGGGAATGACGAATTCGCCGGACGGACTCCCGTCAAAGAGAGAGGTTTCCTAATAACGAACGACATGCACCCCGACAACGATTCTGATAAAGACTCCATTGTGGATTCTACGGTAATAATTTACCTTTGTGTGTACACAGACTCGCGCGACGTAACACACAGTTGGTTGCCGGCGCGACTCTGTGTTATCTGCCTTATCAAATGACGGGGTAATTTGTCGCTTTATCTAAATGTCCAATTAACAATAATTTAATTACATTATATGTGCCGTTTCCCTTCCACTCAGCTGTCAGGCGAGTCGGATTAATGATTTGTAAGATTTAATTCTTCATAATTTATGTGTGAAGGGAAACTAATTAAGGGAGAATTCTATCTATAGATCAGCAAAGTCTGCTTCAATTAATTGCATAAGCAAAGCAAGAGAAGAAGCGGCACACACAAGCCTCTCATGACTTAAACATTTTTTTTTTTTTTTGGACTTAATCGCATCGAGAAGAACGTATCGAGATAGAAAAAAACTGATATAACAAATAAGTAATAATGTTTTGTGTGCTGTGACAGTGTGTGTGTGTGCATATTACATTGACATATCATTATTAAATAAATAGAGAAAAGTACAACAGCGGACGTTACACGAGCTGTAATAGAGGACAAAACAGAAATAGCTTTAAACAACCAATAGAGTAATGTCCTTCCCTGTTTCTTACAGCAGGTTGCTTATCAGACCCAAATTGGCGCCTTCTTTGCCATGCTAATGCTGCCGAGTAGCTTGATACTCGAGAAATCGATATGTACGCACTGTACAACAGGGACGCAGCCTCCCTTTCGTTCAAGCACGACTCTAAATTTCTCGAGAATTCTGTTCAATTAAAGAAACTAAATAAAACGTTAAACAAATTTTAATAATTTTAATTTTTATAAAATTTAAAAAGAAAATATTGATAGATTACTCATTTTTATAAATATATTTATATATAATATATAATATAACATAACATATGTGTGTGATGTAATGAAGAAATTTTATTTAGCGCATATATTACGCGCTTCACACATACCGATGTGTCGTAAATCATGGTAAGAAAAATTTCTCAGCCTTAATACGCATCACTAACTTTGCACATAAATTATTGTATCATTAAGTATATTCGTATTTATATACGCAAATAACACGCTTGCCACAATTAAGCACAATCTGGAAGTGAGATAACAATCGGTGGTGTAAAATTAGTCAACTCGGGCGTCAAGATGTAAATTATGCAAATTAGTCTACTCTGAAGAACATGTTTACGTGTTACGTGACGCTGGACGCATCGCTGTATAAGGTGAAGCTTCATAAAAAATTATCTTTACCGTAAATTGATAAGTTATGATCAGACTTTATTTTGCAATTTTAATAAATTATATTATAGTGTTTTTCTTTATTTCTTTTTAAAATAAAAAGTTTGTTTTAATCCGCGCGACTAACGGGATATTACTTGCACTATACACAAACATCAGAGACAATTTACAATAGGCTCATCAAACTATTATTTTATCTTAACGTCACTTTGCAGAAAAAATATGTAAATCGTCATGAAAATAATTAATTTAATGCGACGATAAGAAACGGCGAGTCAAGACAAACGTTGACGCATTTTTCACTAAAAATGCTGTATAAATATATAGCTTACATAAATACAAATATATATAAGTACATATTTGAAGTCTCAGCCATCGACAGTGCTAGATCCACCCCTGAGGAGGATGCATCACGTCGTTCCACGAGAGCGAACTGCATCCTCTCGACGAATGAGAGTAGCCGCTTACGAATTAGCGAGCGCAGCAAGTCCCGGCTAACTTGCAGGGTGTACCTAAGCGGAGGCCTTAGGGATACTAACGAGCGCGTCCACGTGCTCGTTAAGGCGGGAATGCAGGGTAGTCCGCGTTAACGAAATTTACGAAGCCGGCGGCCAGTAACGAGTTCGAGGTTGGAGTACATGTTGCGAGCAAGAGAGAATATCGCCGGGACTCCTTAATCCCGCGATCGCAGCTGTTAACCGGCGTCTTTTTTCCGCCATTACACGCTCTATACGCTCCGATGTAACTACCACGTTCGCATTTTTTTACCTCGCCAGAATATTTCCTATCTTTCTCGTCAATTTTATCTGAATTACGACACCCCCGATCATCGCTCAACGATGATACGTTTTTAAACGCTCCTGCTTCGAAAACTTGAAATATTACAAAAGAAGAAGATTGATGCAGATGTTCGAGTGTATGTTACGTACCACGTGCAATCTGTCAAATTCGTGTATCTTACACATTGCGATAAAAGAATGTTTTTGAAATATCAATTCGCGCTAAAGGTAAAGAAAAAAAAACAAAAATTTTTTCCCACGACTAGAATAACAATACTTTTTGTAATTTTTGTATGGAACAAAGAATGTAGTAGTGTACATCAAAAACCGTAATTATGTGTATGAGAAAAGTTTTACCCAAAGATTCTGCAACTCATTCTTGAAAAATATACCGGATTTGCATTCATGAAGTGTTAATGTACTGCTGACAATATGTTATTATATTATCGTGGCTTTTTGATGGCTGCGAGTTTCATATGTTCATATGTCAGTTTTGCGGTAGGTTTCTATTTGAGCGCGTCACTTGAAAAACGCACGCATCGCAACACATTGAAACGTAAAGCCGCAAATGATGGCTAATAAAACAATATAAAAGAGAATGGAAAGAGAAAAAAAATGCGTTCCTTTAAAAAATGCACCTGCAGGTAAAAACTGAATTTATTTGAATGGATCTGTTCTTCCTCTCGTGTATCTCCAGTCGTTTACCCTAACCGCAGTTATAAAAATATTTTTATATAAAATCCAAATTGATCACGTAGAAAAACCTGCTTTACAGAATGACAGGATTATTGCTCTGACGTGCAAAATCTGCAGCATCAGAATTTAGAAGCCGATGACTTTTTTTTTTACTCGCAGTGTTTCACCCTTATCTGTATGAAGATCGGCTTATAATGAGCTATAACGATCGCCTCGGGATCATGTTGACGCCAGTCCGAGCTCCTCCGCTGTTTGAGCGAAAAATGAATACATGATTCACGAGCCGCATGCACGCCATCCTTCTCGAAAAAGAAAGAAAACATCACGAACTTTGATAGTCGAGTAATTCTATCACTAGCAATGATTCGTCGTCTTTGTCGTTGCATTTCCATGTCACGCAAAGTTGTTCTCTTAATTACTTTCGTTTTGTGCGATAATAACGACAAACGTTTCACACCCAAAGAATTTTCAAATCCAAAGTCGGCGATACAGAAGTAACTTTTAAAAATTATCATTTAATCTCGTGTCACAATGAATACATTTAGTAAAAAAAATACAAGAGATGAGACAAATAAAGAGCAGTAAATAAAATTGGAGCAAATTTAAATCTAAAGCGAGAAATGCTCGTCTAGACAAAAAAGACAGATGTAATATATAAGATTATTCGAGTTAAACGTACTGGAGGCTAAATTTTAGACCGCATATGAGAAGAAATGAGAAAGAGTATGCGAAATGTGCCTTCTATGTAAAGACGAACAGACGGAACGAAGAAAATAATGAGAAGAGCAACTGGCAAACTGAATGCGGATATATAAGCGATGGTGGGAGAAAAAGCGAGAGAGACAGATATCGACAACAAACGAGGCGACGAGGATGGAGTAGCATAGGCCGCGAGCTGGATCATCTAACTGGGCAGATACAGGACTCGGAAGAAACACGGAGTACGCACCGGGACGGAATAAAGTTCGCGCGAAAGAGAGCGAGACGGCTGTAGCCACCCTGATGGACTCTACACCCAACAACGCCGGTGAAGATCAACCGAGTGAGGCGAAAACAACGGAGAAGGATAGTTTCCCGAGTGAAGCATGAGAGGGGACGATGCGTCGTTGTGACAAAAAGCGGGGATGTAGCGAGCACCAATCAGACGAATACTTGCGGCATCGCTGACTGGATTGAGGGAAAAGTGGGTGTTCCAAAGCAGCAAGTTTGCTTGTCAACCACCAGATGTCGAGCAACGCGTCCCTCACCAACGTCCTCACCCCTTCGGAGTTACCGTGGAGGCGTGCACGCGTACGCGTTTACGCCCAGAAACGCCCCTCGCTGGCCCTCCCGCCGTTTCCTTGCCGCAGACGTTCCGCGGCAACCAACTGAACAACCAGGTCCGGTCTGGTTTCACGGCGTCGCACAACAGCTCCGACAAGAAACCCGCGTCTACCAGCATCGCACAGGACTCGACGTTTTACCGGTACGATCCATTCGGAGCGAGACACTGACGTTCTTATCTTCGTGGCGACCGGTATTTTCGTGCTGGCCGTGGACTAGTTCGTAGAGACGCGTCCGGATATATACTACTATCGCAATGAAGATGTCAGTGATCCTTGCATGGCTTTCAACGAACGTTTAATTAGTCGAGAATTCAAGAATATGTGAGAGTGCGTCGTCTTAGGATAATATAAAGAGAACTTCGATGAAATATATTTCATGGACAATGATGGAACATTCTCCAGTTAAATCCACAAGTTCTAACTGAAGATTATTTGTTCCATAGATGAAGTATCATATTTCTTCAAGTAGTATGTGATGTAACATTGCCACACAGTCATCGAAAAAAATAAATCGAGAAGAAAAATGTTTTGGAGTATCGATATGCCAACAGTTAGCTTGTAAACAGTTTGCAATCTATCCGTCGGAATGAAACAAGTGACATTACAGTTTAATTAGTGGCAGATTTGCTTGCAAGACATCAGAATTGTTGTCAGAAGCGTGAAATTACAAGAAAAGTTAAGTTAAACGAAAGGCTCATTTTGAATTATTATGTTTCAATCTTATTAATTAATCATGTACGTCAAAAAGAAATCGTGAATTTCAAGTAGAGAGTGTTAATGAAAATTTTAAGAGGATCATGCCGTCCATCAATACTTAGATCACTTCGGTAAGGTAAATCATTTAAAATGATATTTTATATTGAAAAGAAAGGTACAATAAAATTGAAAAAACGCGCGCGTGTTGGAGAGAAAAGGTCACCATGAAAACACGACCTACGAGGATACCATTGTGATCAGATTAGGAAATCCAAGTTTATCCTTGTGCGAGGTGGGTGTTTTCTCAGAAAACAATGTCGTGTACAACCACGGAATCACCAATGGTCTTGGACTCGTCGGATCCCGAGATCAGATCGAACCATCTAATTCAGCGACTAGATCAGGATGGAGAAGACGCGGAGAAACGGGATCAGACGCGAGGAATGGAATGCAACAATGCGGATAGCGATTGCGAAAGCGACACGAGCGAAGTGTTAAGCGTTGGTAGTGAACCAACGCCAACTAGCGTAGTCGGAGTGCGTGTATGCGGTTCCATGAGATATGATCAGGAGTCTGCAAGCAGTCGAGGTGAGTTTCGTGACGAGGAGAACACGAGAACATCGGCAACATCTTCGCCATCCAGCTCTACCAGCTGCAACGACCTGTACTATCAACGTACGTCCGCTCATCATGTCCCTGTACCAAGTCCACCCGGCTATAGCCAACCACCGTCGTCTCCTACGGCGTCTTCCGTCAGATCACCGGCTTCCTCTTCGGCCACCGCATCGTCCCCAGGTCGGCCGGAAGCTATACAAGAGGCTATCGTACCCAGGTATCAATCCAGTCATCAGCATCTCTTACCCCGATTTTCCTCCAGGGAACCCGAGATTCCCGACTATCCAACGCGAGTTCAACACGGCCTAGGTCACGAAATCGTTTATCCTACTGTCGAGAGGTTACATCGTACACCTATAAGCGTTCCTCTAGTGACAAGACTTTCCTTGTCACCGCCGTCGGCCATGACGGTTACCGGACTTCAAGCGACGACTCCCGTTCTTCATCCTGCTACATGCAGAGATCCGCGAGAGACTGCCTCATTGTTGCCGCACCACAGTCAACATCTGCATCACGCGAACTCTCACACGCATCTGCATCAAGGCTCGCAGGTGCAGCATATTCCGGCGAATTCGGTGCACCAGCATCGACTCTCGGTCAGCAAGCTTTTGCAACGAGATTCCGGAAGCCCGGTGTCGCCCGGCATCAGAGAAGAGAACGGACGTACCTTACCTGTCGTGAACGGCGTGCAGAACAACATCAACAATAACAGCAACCATCACAACAATCATAATAACAACAACAACAACAACAATAACAACAATTTGCAACACCAGGCAGGTTTAAAGTTTAGTATAGACAATATCTTAAAAGCGGACTTCGGCAGAAGAATCACGGATCCTATTTCGCTGAAAAAGTCGCGGCCTAAGAAGGTAACTTCAAGGCCGATCGATCTGACGAAAGACTTTCTAGAGTCGTCTTCCGACACTTCCGAAAGAAACAACTCGGAGACGACCACTAACACCTCACCCACCAGCGTTTCATCTGGAAACCCAACGTCCAATTCGACTGGATCGACCGGGACCGATCCGGGAAAGATGTTGTGGCCAGCGTGGGTCTACTGCACTAGATATTCGGACAGGCCTTCCTCAGGTAAGTTATAAAACACGTTACTTAAATGCTTATTTGTGACAGATACTCCTCTATTTATACGTTGAGCAACATATTTATTTATATTCGTGTTATAAAATAATTTAAAATAAAATAATTCAATCAAGTCACATAAAATAGTTTTTAATTTTTCGTTATGTAACAATAATATAATTTATTTGACAAAAAAAATATTTATTTGACATATTATTCCAACATATTATTGCAATGTGCAGTAATTGATAAAATTTAGTACTAATTAATAAAATCTATGTAACGACGACATTTCGATTTATCACACAACACGTACAGTGATTTATAATGTTGTTGAAAAACACGCCGAACACTCCCATTATCGTCTCATAAAAATGCCATGTATTTTGTAAAAGAGATTTATACTTTTTTGAGATATAGCGATAATGTATAGTTCAATATTCGTAAAGACATACTACGGAACATTTTAAGTGGCGAAACAAGTTTTATACGCATTTATTGTTGGGAAGCGGAATTGCTTAATAGAAACTCGTGAATAGAACCTCTCATTAGGAGCATATAATAGCTTTAAACACCGAATGTATAAATTTCTTAGTCAGAGAAGGAATATTTCGCACTGGGAGAAAATGTTTCTCGCCCATTGTGCGAGAGATCGTTTTGTTAAAAGGCTGCAATTTACTACTGTCACGATTGCTCTGTGTAATACACGCCAATATATTCGTGGAATCGATAGCTACATTTCTTAAATAATAATTAATTAGGGAGAAACGTGTAGTACACACACACACATATGCAACACATCGGTGGCAACACACTTGTGTACTTTTTTGTATAGGCGAATCGTGCAACTGTGCAAATATGTATAAACGTGTGTGAAAGCGCGAAAGAATAATCTCGCGTAATTTATATACATCAAACAGTATCGCAACATTATAAAAATATGAATTATTCTTGCAAAAATATACAGCAAATAAATTACGATCAGTTTTATAATTTTGCCATTAAACCAATAAAAACGTACATTTATTATTGAAACACAACTGATTATCATCGTGTCTAAAAACACAATTACACAACAACGTAAACGATTTTTTTTTTTTTTTTTTTTTTTTTTTTTTTTTTTTTTTACATCGTGTGACGTATCACAAGTATATTCAACATGCCGTGCCGATGTTATTTCGTCAAAAATCGCACAATGTATCAAAGTACTTAACATTATTGAACCGGATAGTTAATTATCGTCTGTTTCTCCGAAAGAAGTGTATGTCGGTATTATTGCCGAGTTTTTGCAGTTTCGCGCAGATAGATGGTCCTTTCAAGTGACACAGGAAAACATGTAATTACTTTACTTCCCGGCCCAAGAGTGCCGGCTTGATGAATGATAGAAAACGTTTCTTCGTGTCATTCATATCTGATATACGCTTATTGTCAGGAAACAATAGTTAAGCAGTCGGAGAAATAGCCGTTCTCTGTCTCATAAATCAAGCACAGTCATTTCTCACCTGGCAGCGAGGTAACAATTTTCTAGGCGGAGCCGCGCAAAGACTCTCCGCGCGTTCTTATATGAGCAAGAAAAAAATTAAATCGATAAATTTATATAATTGAAATACATTCGCACATATATATTCGCGTTACCCTTTGTACGACATTTTATATGAATCATATCACGCGATAATGTGATTTATATCCTCGAACTTAGTTCGCGAATTGCAGTCTTACGTTACGCACGACCATCGAGGTGGGATAAAATTTTACAATATAAGCGCAAACTGCTCACCGCGTTACGGTATCTCTTCATCATGCGAATTACGTCCTCGTAATCGTAATAACATATCGCCGTTAGGTCAAGACCGTTCATTACACAAAACATCATGACGAATAGATAAACACTTAGCCGAGAGAGATATATTATTTGATTACCTTTATTATCTTCGCAACGCGCAATTTCGCGACACAGGGGCAGGTAAGAAGCAAACTAGTTAAAACGACTATAAAATCTAATTACCGTAATTGCGCGTGCTACACTCGTGCGAGAGGAGTTTCATTGATATCTCTGCGGTATATGTCTATACGATTATTCTTTTCGCACGTTCGCGCGAGTTAATATCCGACGACCATAAACGCGATATTAACAGTCGTGATGAGGCTGGCAATTTCTCACATGTGTCTATATATCGATGGCGTTACGATAACAAGCAAACGAATCTAATCGGTGACGCATTATTGTTGGTCGTTCGCGCTTTACGCGAGATTTTCACGTCGCAGTGATTGAATACGCAGCAGTTTGAACTTCATCTCTCAAGTGTCAACTGTTTATCGTACAACTGTATAACAGCGCAAATCGTTTCTTCCAGTATCCATCGTAAACACTTCTGAAATGTTCTGGGAAAAAGTTTTCCGCGTTTCAAGTTTTTTTTAACATAAAATAGAAATGTAGTGTCGATTGCTTGACTGAAGCATAAGCGCGATCGTAAAGGCTGCGCAGCTCGCATTAAAGAATACACAGTGAACATCCATACACCGTTGCAACGTGCACACGCGTTACCATTCTAGAGCATAAATCGCGTAATCGTAACGTGGGAAAGTGGGCGACGGCGATTGATCGAGCGCGGATGCGCGCGTTTACGCCCTTATCACTTGCCTCGTCAATGCGGAAAAAGAGAACGCGGTACGTAACAATAATAAAACCGCGAAATATTGCATAATTAAAACTTTAATGCGGCAAACGATTGTCTGCGATCTCGAACGGACACCGAACGATATATATACGTTACACATTGGCGTTTTCGAGGCGCGGCGGCGAACACGAGGCGCAATAAAGCCGACCGTATCGCGCGTTAAAATCCATTTACGGAAAGTTATGGCTAATTAGTTTCTACGACCGGTGTATGCAACGGGCGATTTCCCGTTAACAAGGCTCGAATTGTTGCTACAGGGTGCACTTCGGAAAAGGACGGGTTTATACAGTTCTCGCGCGAACCCGCGTATCTCACGCGCGGATGAGAATGTGGAAAATTTCACATAAAAACGTTTTATTGGCAATACCTAGACGAGACGATTGTTGACGATCGCACGCGATGAGCTAATAACTCATCGTTTCCCCACATGAACGCGAATGTAACAGCGAGATTAAGGAATTATCATGTTATTATTATCATAATTAACATTCGACAGACATTAATTTAATATTGTGCTGCTATTTTGCGCTAAACCTAATGAGTCAAAAAAAAAAAAAAAAAAAACAGACGAGCCAGTCACACAGTATGGCCGTGATTATTATGCGGCGAATAGAATTCAACACGGTGTTGTATAATTAAAGGAACGATTATCGACGATTATTGGCTCAACAAAAAAAAAAAAACGCGCATTACACAGCGATATATCAAGTCTTAACGAAATGTTTGCGGCGAAATAAAGAGGCATTAATTCGCGAACCTGATTTTGCCTCTCTCTCTCTCTCCTCTCTTTCTCTCTTTTCTTTACGATCGATCGAACGAAAGGATCGATACAGGTATGTACTTAGGTACACAATTGGCATACGTATATCGTACGACCGACCGTGCGCGCTTGCTCCGTATCGGGCGGTCTCGTGGGATCCATCGATCTTATTAGGATTAAATCGAAGGTGCCTCTCGTTTTCCGCGGTTGAATACGATAACAAATCCAAAGCCGCACGCATCGGCCGCACGTATCGGCGGCCCTGGAGGCGGTTGCAAAACCTATGAATGGCTTCCGTTCGTTCCAGATATCGTGTTTTCCGATAGGACAGCGACCGTTCTATTTTGTTCCGCTTGTCACGTGTAACAAAATGTCATTGTTTTTGCACGTGTACGCTCGCACTTGTACGCTTTGCATCAAATCTTTGAGGACAAATTGAAAGTTTCTCTTTTTATGTATGTATGTATGTGTGTGTATATATATTATTCTAAAAGTAATTTATTTACAAATTTACCATAAAATTCCACTGTGCAAATATAATTACAATACAAGAAGAAATGTATATCTCTATCGCTGAGAGAAGCGAAGACTTACGATTAATCTCAGATATCTATATCGAGATAATCGTCTGTCAATTTCTCGTTGGCTAATTGCACAACAACCGCGGGGCAGTTTCCATTTAAACGAGAATGAAAAACCGATCTCTTGCGCGATCTATAAGAACGTGCGTTTGTGAGAGAAGATGTTTCATTATCTATGTAAAAATTTCGTCTTAAGAATTAATGACTTGGATAATCATGATTCTTGTTTGCGATTATTATTATTTGCAATCCGCCAGTTGGATCGAAAACAATAAGAAATGTTTTTATAAGAAGCAACAGTTCAAAAATAAGATTGTATTTTATTAAACTAATTGT
>QVOB01003271.1:0-15984 GCA_014839585.1 Pseudomyrmex concolor | reverse complement strand
GGCAATCCTAGGATTGCCCATGCTTCGGGCTTTGACCATAACAGATACATAAAACCGATTATGCTTATCGCGAATTCACGATGAATATTCGATCGTGCGGAGCCGCCCCCGTCGCGTGTCCTTTTTTAAAGAATTTAATTATCGCGCAGAGATCACTGCTTGTACTGCATTATGTTTTATTAAAGAGACGCGCGTATGTCGATTAATCCGTTAGAAAAGCACAAACTCCGCGCGCATGCAACGGGGGAGAAACTTACGCGAGCATTCCGCAGTTCAACGAACTCGAATACCGGCAAGCAAGTAATGTCGGGAATGCAACGCGAAAAATTTTTCACCGCGCAAACGTAAAATTCGCACCGACACAACGCGCGACATCGCGCTTCTGTCTTTCATTTAAACTACTATACGTCCGCGATAAAAAACGTTTATTTAAATTTTAAATTGAATTAACGTGTTTTGCGCTTCTTATTCTTTTTCATTCGCAATGAAATAGAGTGTGAAGAGACTTCCACGACTTCTCAATCACGATGTTATCAATCACATCGTGTGAAAATTAAGCCCGAACATCGCCCAGAAAGAGACAAAATGCTTCTTGTTCTCGACAAACCGAACGGAATGAATGACGCGATTTATTTAGCGAGATGCATTCTCGGTGGATAAATCTCTCTCCCTTCTCTCTCGGACGTTCTTCCGAAGCCTTCGTCTTCCGGTAAAGTGCATTCGGATAAACTGCATCGGCGGACGCACGTGTCTCTCCGACTTCGACACTTTGTTCGCCGAAGCGGATTATCCGCGACAGTTCCGGAGACTCTCCCCACAGCTTCCCTTTCAGAGTGCGTTCGACCGTTTCGGACGGCGGCCGCGTATGTGAAAGCACAACCACAATTCTCTTCGATAAACAGCGAACGTGCACAAATGCGTCTCTCTTCACTCCCTCCTCCGCGCTTTCACCCGTGCGTTGGACGCGCGCGCGCCCTTAGTTTTCATCAATCTGAAGGTACTCTCGACGAAAACGTTTGAGGCACTCGAGAGTGCTATCGTTTGCTATCGTTCGCGACTAGACGAAGTAAAAAGAACAAACAGAGAAGGAGCGAGAAGAGTGCCGGGAAAGTGAATTCATCTCTCCGCGCGCTTCGTCCTACAAAGCACGTGAAACTCTTGAGAAGAGCGCCCGCGCTCGCGCACGAGTACGCTCTGTACAGATTAAATAAAGAAAAGTATTATATATAATTGGGAATCATATAAAATTCAAAGAATCTATCGTTTCTTAAAGTCTTTGTCGCTTTCTCTTTGTCGCGTCAACGTGTAATTTTTTGCACAAAAAAAACTGTGATGCAAGATCGCAAGATAAAATTTTATGCAGCGCGGCATCGTAAATTAAAGAAAAAAAAGCTAAAATTCTCAATTCTATTTTTATCTTGTATGTAAAAAAAAACTGTTCTCTTGTGCACTTGTAGTATATTCTCTAATTGCATACATATGCATACATCCACTTTGCGCATATATTAAAAATTCCAGAGACTCTACTCTTTCTTTCTCTCTACAATGAAAGTCTTCCAACGTCCTAAAAAGTCCTACAGTGAAAGACAGCGCTCGAGAGTACCCGGGACGTCGGTGAGGAGTTAATTTCACGAAACGCATTAAATGCGCAGCGACGGCGGCGCGGTGCGGGCTGAGGAAGGCGACGGGAGAGAACGAAGAAACGCAATAAAAGCACTCGGCGGCTGCGGATGCAACCGAGACGACGGAGAAAGACGCGGGCAAGAAACGAGCGATATTATCTTTCGCTTCCGTACGGCGTTTGAGTGCCGTAGCACGCGAGAGATACAATTCTCTCTCTCGGGAGATTTCTCTCTTTCTTTCTCTTCTCTTCTTCTTTCTGCGTGTGTTGAACATTCTGCAAAAATTGTCACTGACCCGTCCAACCGGGATTCGCGCTGTATGCAAAGTGTGTACACACCGTGAACCGTGATTCCGCGAGAGGGAAAGAAAATGTTCTCCCTTCTATTCAGCCGCTGTTGTCGGTCGCCACTGACCACCGCTGACAGTCCAAGTAATAGAAGGGGAAAGTTTTTTTTTTCATCCTTCACTTTCGAACGATTTAATGCCGGTCGGTGTACGCACCAATGCACGCGTGTGCGAGAGAACGGTCGACCGCAGTGCGTTTAACGTGTGTCTTCCCGATCCCGCACTCGATATTGCAACTCCGTAGCAGTACCGCAGACTGCTATTTCAACTCGAAGTATCGGTTTCGTCTGCGGAGAAGTGCCCCACTAAGGTTCACCGAGATGTTATTTCATTTGGCGTGAATTTCGAACGAAAAGCTGAAGCCGTTCAACTAAAAAAAAAAAAAAAAGAAAAAAAATTTATAATTGAATACATTGAATGCCTCGTCTCATCGGTTAAAGAACGAACGAACGAACGAACGAACGAGCAACAAGATCGCGATCGTCTATATTGCTCGGTTGCTATACAGCCAATAAAGGAGAAAAGTCGTTACTCCGCGACGAGCCTCCCTTGAACTTTTAAGATCGGCCACCGTACGCAACACGCTCCATAGAACATATCGTGTGTGTCTGTATTTAAGTACGCGTTGCAAACGATCTGCCTCTAGCGTATGCGCGCGCGAGAGAGAAATTCGAGTTCCTACGGCAAAAGAAGACGAGCGAACTTTCCGCAACGGCGGGTGATGAGACAGAGAGAGAAAGAGACGACACAAAGAGAAAATGAGAGAGAAAAGGAGACACGAAGGGCCGAGTGGGAAGAGTAGGAAAGAGAGGAGCAAAAAGGAAGAAAAGAAAGTACACCAAGAACAGTATTGTGGCTGTGTCTGTGCACGTGTCCGTAGACACACACACACACACAACACACGTATCAGCACCGTGATACGTAATACGTGATATCGGAGAATCACCAGTCCTGGGCCGGTTTGCGCCTCGCCGCCTCTATCTCTTTTCTTCCCTTTGCCTCCCCCGACAACACCTTCTGTGAACCCGGATTTCTCTCTTCTCTCCTCTCGCACGTTTCTTCCTTTCTTTCGCCTGTGTATGTCCTACGGCACTTTGAACCTTTCCTACGCCACGCGATATCACGAGCCACGCCGTGGCACACTAGCAATCGAGCGTGTACTACCTTCGAATCCCCCTATACAACCATGTCCCTTCCCTCCGCCCTGTGTCTCTGCGCGCTTTTCGTCCGCGTCGACTTAAGGTCCGTTTAGACCTAACGATTTCCAAAGGTTATCGTATAAGAGCAGTCAGAAAGCGGCACGTAAACCCCGTTGCATGCTGCGATCGAGACTAACGACAGAGGATAAAGCCGGCGAGAGATGACGCACATTTCGAAAATATTGCAAGACTCGAGACATAAAACGAGACCGACGTGTCAATATTACATCGCTATTTTGTAACACAATAAAAGTTTTTTATATTTTGTTGAATAAATAAATCTTGTTGAAAAAGATTCGAATGTGCTGTCGCGTTAATTAAATAAAGCACGAATGTGTAACATATATAAAACGCAACTCTTTTCCAACGTGTTATTTAATCATCCGCCGCGGTTTGATATCCCGGCAATTCCGCGAAAATAAAACATATATTTAATCGGAATATTTTCACTAACATTTTGCATATTTTTCCCCAATGAGAATTTCATAATTTCACTTCAATAAAATCCCGAGATTCGTTCAAGTGAGGAAACAAAAATGATTTGATTGAAAATCAAATGTAATTCTCCGAGTCGTTACGCGCTTCCTCCGATATTGAATTCTGCAAGATAATTAAAATTATTGCGACAACGTATTTCTTTTTCACATGTGACAGCCGTCAACTTGACGCGCCCAAGTATTTTTTTTTCGCAAAATAGCTGCAAAACGCTTGCGTTTATATAATACTTTAAAGTATTATGAAAATGATATAACAGCGAATCGCTTTCTGGAAAAAAAAATAAATAAATAAAAATGCGTTATGTATTCCGCGCGTCACCGAGAACCTCTGAAAGTCTCGTTCCGTCTAAATGGGCCTTTATTCGTTCGCTCGCTCGTTCGCTTATTCGTTTGTTCTCCTTTGCTTGTTCCCTTCCGCGCTCGTCGCCCGCTCTCATCTTCGCTCTCTCAGCCAGCCTCCTTACTCCCTCGCCACCACCAACCTCGTCCAACTTTTCCGCCGCCTTAAGGGGCCACGGTATATACGCGGATACGCTCTTTGTGACACGCGAATCGAGGCGTGGCTGTTTAAGGCAGGCAAGCAGGCAAGGCACGACGCGACTCTCTGCCGTCGCGTTTCTTCTTCACCCTTCGCCTCTCCCCGTCGACCAGGAAATTGCGAACGTCACGGGGCGCTTACCGTGCCTTGATTTTTCGACAGCGATTTTCCCCTTTCGCGTCAGCTTCCGTCGTCTCTTTTACCTGCTTGCCTTCCCTCCCGCTGCGTCGACAGGGAGAGAAGAGCAGGTACATCTCAACCGCCTCGAGGACGCTTCTCTCGACGGTGCCGCCATGCCGAAAAGACTGGATGAGGTCTTTTGGCGCGCTCCGTTTCTCGCTCAATAGACACTATATACGAGTGTTAAAGAAAAGGAACTCGGAAAATTTCAGAGCGCGCGCTGCAACTCTCAACTCCCGAGAAGTGTGAAAAGACAGCTCGGCAGCTTATTCAGAAGTGAAGCAATTTAAGTCTAGCTTTATGATTATGTAACGATTTAACGGCATTTTATTTTATCGTTATACCTTTTAAAACAAAAAGAAAAAATTTTTTGTATGCAATTAATGTGTAAAAGTATGTGGCAGTCATTGTTGCGCAACTATTTTTAAAAATTCCTCTCCGTCGGCTTGTGCGGCTAGTGATTCAATCAACCGCGATGGGGTTTCGGACTTAAAGACTACGAAGGTTGCATGTCCGCAGAGAACGACGGCGGGACGACGCAACCCTTCGCAAACAATCGATTCCGCGCAAGTAAACTTGACACTGAGGATCCGGGTCAGCCCTTTGTCTATTTGCCACTAACTACTAAGTAATCGAATTTTGTAATACATCGCCGTAGAACTTGGACCGTGAAACCATTAGGTATATATGCACATGTTATATATGTTTGTGCATATTTACGCAAGCCCATGCATAGATTCATAAAGTCCGCGAATGCGGTATATACAACTATGTGTGTACGTGTGTGCGTGAACACATTTCAAGCTCAAATTCTTCATAATTGTTGAATTTTTCGAAAAATCTTGCAAGTAATTTTTTCAAATTTACGTTAATTTAATTAATAAGCAAATGTTTCAAACGTTTAGATTTTTTACCATAAAAGAATGTCTTTTTCTATTTTTTTTCTGTTCTTCCGAAATAAAATAAAATTTTTCTTTTTATTTTTGTGTCTCTCAGACACGTTATGTAATTGCGCGTATCATCGATGTATACTTAGTTACTGACAAATGCGAGAAATTCAATAATAAAAATATCCTCGAGAAATTTAACACAGACGCCGTTCCCACCGCTTAAATGTCTAGAGAATTAACGGCGGTGCTCAAACGTCACACGTCAGACGTCCATTAAAACGTGACTCGTATCGATTAACCGAATTCATAATCAATTATAGTCAGGAACGCGGTTGGAGTATGACGATCGATTATTATTACTGCGGTCTTTCGCGCGGCCCACTCGGCCATCACTCACAGAACCGTCTTGTCGTCCGTTTAAAACCCATCGAGACCATCGGTCGTAGTTATTAGCGTGTTGATTAAGTTTCGATGGGCGCGCGCGAGTTGCTCAAGAGTCATGATTTTATCGCGATGTAAAAGCGATAAGCGCGGGCCGCAGCAGCGGCAATTTTCTAGCGTTGGAATTAAGAACGATCGTTATCTATAAACAATTTTTTTACACGCAAAATGATACGTTTGTATCGCATGCTAAAACGTATCATTACGCGTGCGTTTCAATCTGCGTTATTACGAAATCATCAAATTACACGAGATTACGAAGTAAATTTCTATCATATATTTTAAAGAATTGTGCAAAGAAAATTAACAGTATGAATCGAACGAGCTTTGGAGAAATAAATGACTCTTTTAGCATATGCGCGCACGGAAAGAAGTACTACGCCGCGCCGATTAGGTTTTGTTTCACTGTTGTTATATTTGCATCTCGAGTTCGCGAGAGATAAGCGTACACACTTCGCTCGAATCGCGATTGCAGACACGGAATACCGGAGCCCGCACATGCACGCGGCATTCCGCTGATTAGCCGACGAGCAGGCAGACTAATTACCGAAATATCGGGTGCAACACGCGAGTATTGCCTCGTACGTCAACATTAATGTGTAATAATGGCCGGTGCCGTCGTGGATGCGGCCGCTTCCGATATACGCACCGTGCGTAATGCGCGCGCGGGAGGGAAGAGAGGGAGGAGAACTGCGAGCGACGATGACACGAACGGGGGCGGGAGGGAAGGAAGGAAGGAAGGAAGGTAGAGAAGGAAGACAATGTGACGGATGATTACGTGTCAAAACACGACGTGGAGCGGAGCGGATCGCGGCCCGACATGATTGCGATTCGCATAGCCGGAGCTTATGTACGCGATCGGCAACACGGTATCTTCTCTACGCTGGTATAGCAGCGGGCTGATAAACGAGCCTGTGTTGCAAATTACTTTATCGCAACTGAATTTTCGCCGCGTTTTCCGCCCCATCCCACTCGGGCTTTTATGATAAACATGTCCCTCCGGCGATGTATTTCAGAAGACGTCACTCAGCTAAAGTGCGCATCGACTAATTGTTGGTGAAAACAAAAAGAAAACAAACTACACAACGCGATCAAAAATAATATTTGCGTATGATTTTCTGCAGAATCGCGATTTTTTTTTTTTTTTTATCGTGCGCGTTTTGTTGGAACGCGATTTGTGCAATATCTTCCTGTTTTATTTGAGAACGAAAGTAAGCAAACACATCGCGTGTATTCAACATTAGTGGAAGCACAATTGCTTCCTCAAAATGTGATGTTTCTCGGGTAAACAAAGAAGATAGAACGAATGTGAGTCCCGGAAGGTATTTCACCGCCGTTTTCGCTCGAGCAACCCCGCAATCGACCTCGGCCGGAGGCGATTGGCGACGCACACCGCCGCCGGATGTCGACGATTAGAATACAAGTACACCTAAAATACAGGATGTTCTCCCGTAGCAATTCTCTATCGATCTTATCATCGGGGTCAACTATCGCGACTGGAGATAATAACGAGCGAGCGCAAGTGCAAACAAAAGCGAAAAGCCGTGTGTCTCTCTCGCGTTCTCCGACCTCGGTTCATGTCCGGCGCGGGCAATCAATTACGAAATTGCTGGAGTCAGGCGGTTTTGACTGGGCCGCGCTGGGCAATTTATCAGATTAATCGCGGAGGAAGTGATTCCTGATCGGACGGTGATGGGACCAACGCGGCGAGAGAACCGAGCGAGCTCCATATGTCAGGAAGCGACCAGGTGTCGAGAGCGCGGAGGAAGAGAAAGAGACGGAGAACACAACGTGTGTCACGTTGAAAGGGGATGGCGAATCGCGGCGCACACACCTACGCGGGACACGCGATATCGAAACCAGCTGTCGATCGGAGCTGTTCTCCGAGTATCGCGTCCCGGGATACGCGCGGTTGCACATATTCGTCCGAGGGAAAAAACGCAGAGACTCTCCGAGCGCAGGCGACATAAAGACGACACCCCCGACGGGACCCGTGTCGCGTCCGCAATTTTGTCGTTCGTGCGCCATTTTCGCGTGTGTTATCTCGCTGAGATGAGAAACGCAACGAGCAAACAGGGAGAAACGCAATAAACGTTTTGGAGTATTTCGAGGTACGACAAGAGATACGCGACGTGGCACGCGTTGCGTTAATACGATATCTCGAAAATGGTTGTACATCTGTTGACGCGGCGTTGATAATGAAAACAAAGCGGACACGTTGTTTTACGGTAACAATAAAAATAAACGTAAAACCAATGCATGTATTTGACACGATCTATGCGAAGACCTCTATAAAAAAAAAAAATTGTTTAACGGCACGTAATTATAAATCGTGCAATTATTATATTAATGCGCGATCAATTCTGCATGATATGTTTTACAAGCATCTAATTGCCGATTTCGGGTGCGCGGCCGAACTGCAGTGTCCGGAGAGTGATTGATTATCATAACGGCAATGTATTTTTCATCGCTGATCCCGCGCTAATGACTCGCGCAATAGAATCCCGCGGCATACAAAATACGCGATAGAGAACTATGGCAGTTCGCGGAGCGAACAAAACTATATGTGATTTCGAAACGTGTTCGAAGTACGTGTGTGTGTGTGTGTGATACGTACGTAGTAGGTGGATTGAAACTCAATTATTGGTCGTGTTAACGGGCCGACACCGCATCATCCATTATTTTCGGATTTTGCTCGTGCGACCAGGCACATAAATTACACCGCGGAGTTCATCATCAAATATACATATATTATCTCGCCGCATATTCTGCTCCGGCAAACATCATTCTTCCCTAAAATCTATAGTATCCTTCCTACCTCTCTCGATTCGTTCGCGTTAACTCCATCCCCCCGTTTAAAATGTATAATCGCATACATATATATCGCTGATTGCGAATCTAACAAATTATTATGTACATACTCTTGTTTCTCTTTTCTGTGAGTTTTTCTTCATTTCGCGCACAATGAGAAAAACAAATCTGATATATTAATCTACAATAAAATTTCTTTTCAGTCTTATAAGTCGCGTCAGGCAGAAAAACTCACGTTATACGCTTGTGAAAAATTTGCACGATAATCCAATATGCAATTTCGGTTATGGTGGGAAAAAATTACGTTCACTTACCTTTTGGGCTTTGCAAGCGGCGGCCAACGGCAGGACGTCGTGAGGATGTGCGGCGTGGCGATCGCGAAGACACAGGGCGCATATCGCGATTTTGCAAAGGGCGCAGTACAAGGTCACCGCTTCGCCATTGTGATCGTTACAGACCGGCGTGCCCTCGGGTCGGGATCCCTTGCCTCCACTCGATTGCCAGCTGCCTCTTGGTGGTCCTAGATTGTGGGCTGCCAGCGGGCCCCTCTTCGGATGACAGGACTCTCTGCAGGCGTCGCAATATAAAACCTGAAAGAACAATCGATTTCTCTCTGTCTGTTCGTATTTTGTAAGGGAAATAATAAACTGCGACGAAGCAATATATTCGTTTTGCGATCGCATCGATATTCACGATATCGAATGCCTAAAGAAACACCGTCGCTGTAATACCGATCATTCCTGAATAATCTTCACTTTGTTTGCAATCATATTTTTATCAGGAAATTTTTATCAGGATATTAAAAATATGCAAGAATTTATTTTAATTCATTGAAAAATTTTTTCCTAATTTGTATTGACATTGCGGCAATCACGATGTCGTGTGTGTCAACAATTAAATAAACACAAGTTTAGTTTTTGTTTCTACGGTATTGTTCCTTGTCATCAATATTCCTCTCGCTTGTTCGATATTTCCTTTTCGGAAATAATATCATTTTGATCATCGGTAGAGAGACAGAAAGAGAGACAAAAAGAGACAGAGCCAGACAAAGAGAATAGGTATTGTCGCGCGAAAATGTTGCCGGTTACGAATAAAATTGCAGACACCATCGATTCCCACCCTTTTTTTTCGCAAAGCGAGGAACATCCGGATGCGCACAGAGCGGGTGCGAGTTTAAAATCACGGAAAAAATATATCCGCCACTTGTCGCGGTACACCCAGAGGGAGAGGGTAGGAGAGGAGAGGGTCGAAAATGAAATTTAACACTTCGTAGGAAGGCGAGACGCGCGCGAGTGTGCGATTGGCGTATATGTTGTGTCGCACAACGAGATATTTCATGCGACGTTCCACTCTCCGAAACGCGGTAACTCGATCTTTTCAAACAGAGAACGCCGAACAATATAAAATCAATCTCTTTCTCTTTCTCTCTTTGTGAATGTCAATGAAATGCGGTGACACATTATGTGAACATACCGCTCGAATCCAGAACTGACACTCTCGGTAATTTTTTAATCTCGCAAAAGAATCAACACAACTTAGAAAAGATGTTATAATATTTATACTTTTAATAATTTTTAGTAATATTTTTCTTATTATTTGTATCTCTTCAACAAAAAATTGGAGTTTTTCAAGAGTGGAACGAAACAACGGGTGTACGACAAATATACGTCTTATAAACAAACATGTGTGTGTTAAAACTTTTGTAAAATTATTAGAAACTGTTTACACTCGCAGCGTTTAAATAAAGTTCTGTGTTTTGATGACGTTAATCGTTTGTATTTGAATCAGAGAAAAAGAGAGAAATTTCGCCTAGTGAGATCACCGCTTTTCCAGAACGACATCACCATAATCCTCGATATTAATGTCGATATATACGCGCGAGGGCTCCTCGTAGACGAGAGAGCGACTCTAGTGCGCTCGTATTACGAAGAGAAAAGTTATGAAGTAGACTTCGAAGAAGAACGAGGGAGTGCGCGGGGGAGAAGTTAACGAGCCTCTGGATGAGGAAAGCACACAGGAGAAATAAACACGGTTGATGCCGCGGTCGTTAAGAACGGTAGTCTTGGGAACTTTTCCCGATGCTGAGCTTACGGTGCGATTGAAGTTTTTGTAAGACGCGAGCGACAAAAATATACAATATCGAATAAGAGATACAACAGAAAAGATACAAATAAAAACATATACATTCTTCTCTTCCCACAATTATACTGTATTGTTTTCCTGAAACATTGCTTTGTGTAAAATTGCCGACGGACAATTAAAAATTAAAGTTACGATATATTTCGTTTAAAAACGTTTCCTTTTTCCGTGTGTCAATTAATACTAATCAACGTAATGAGTCGGCTTTATTTGTTATTTACTTAAAACTTTGTCCGTTACGACAAAGTTCTCAATTCTAGTTAGACGTTTACGACATCCGCAGCCGTAAAGGGTTAAATCAACATTGATGCGCCGACAACCCCAATTACTTCTCGGTCTTAATTTAATGGGGATGACTATTTAATTAGAAATTCTTAATCTCTCCCGCGGGCCGAGGCGTGCACCTCTTATCCCTCTACTTTCTCATTAGAACTCTTATTTAACTCTTCCATTTGCTCGTCAAGCTTCTAATCTCACGCTAAATCTGACGCGTTCCGTTCCTGCCGTTTCGGGAAAATCACGTTCACGATGCGACAACCCATTATATGCTCTACCTTTGGGTTATCAATCGCTCTGTGGATTAAGTATCTTTCTCTCTCTCTCTCTCTCTCTCTCTCTCTAAAAATATAATTATACATACATACATATATATATATATATATATACATATATATACATATATATATATATGTACATATATGATCTTTGTACATAATCACGCGCTAACCTCGCACTGTTCGCACGCGACGGTGGCATCGCGCGGCTCTCCCTCGCACATCTGGCACTGCAGCCGCGCGTTTCGCGACTCCTGGTATTTCTCGACGATGTGCTGCATCGCCCGGTACTTGGGCAAATTGTGGGCGCCGCCCTCGTCGAAATAGACGGTCTTCTGGCAAACGGGGCACGAGAGGCAGAGAGTGCCGCCGGACGGCGGGAAACCGCCGTTGCCCGGCGTGCCGACGTAGCTGCCGGGTCGGGAGCTGGTGGACGTGCTGCTGCAAACCACGCCGGAATCGGTCTCGGACAGGATCGACAACTTGTCGGCCTCCTGATCGGAACCGGGCGCGTTTGACGAGTCGGCAGTAGACTCGGGCGGTGAGTCCGGCGGCGCCTGCAGGTTTACCGCGCAGGCCAGGCACAATGCGTGCCAGCACGGCAACAGCACCGGCTCGACGAAGAGCTCCTTGCAACTGGGACATCGCAGCTCGTCCTCCATCGCGGATGCACCGGTAGCGCGTCGTTTAACGGCAATCGTTCTAGAGCAATCCGCGGATTGTTGTTCCTCGTGGATCTTCTCGAGCCGCGGCGGCAGCTCGAATTTTCTCGGTCGGCTAGTCTGCAGGATTCCGTCAGGATGGCGAACGCAAAACCGGTGCAGCGTCAGAAGGTCCCTCGGCGCGCGCTGAATCTCCTTTCACCGATTACACCGCTCCGGATTGCTCGCTCCGAGGTCGAGTGCGCTTCGCGGTAGGGTAGGTAGGAATGCGCAGTTGTCCTGAATATTAGAAATTCCTTAGTGCGTTTTCTTGCGAATGCGGTCCGGTTTGAAAGAGGAACACCCGAAAAAAAGTTTTCGAGAGATAGTCAAGTAAGGACCAATGTTCCTTACGTAAAATGTTATTTCCTCGATAAAATACGCACTTTTGGACCCAAAGACACAATAGTCTTATAGCAGTAGTTCTTTTGTCGGAAAATATAAATGGATCTTTGTGTTCGAGCGAAAAAAAAAACGTTTCGGAACACACGCGAAGAACTCTCGATTCTTGGAATCGATCGCGGCTCAGAGATCGCACGCGCTTCTTCCCGGTCTCATCACTGTACAATGAACTCCACAAATCACGCGCGATAATTCTGCCAAAGCAAATTAATTACGCCGAAAAAAAATCTTTTTGTTTGTTCATCGGCGCGCGTGCTGACGATTCATCGTGATTTCGGAGCGCAATGCACCTTGTTGACACGCACAAAAATGTAAACTTTTTCACAGTTTCAGCGGGAACGTGTCATCTGTCGATCGCGCGCATCGCGGGCTTTTTGCATTTTGTTTTCGGAACAACCGCACGTTCGCATGCGTCGTCGATGTCTTCCGCGTGATCGAGAACTTGAAATTCCGAGATCGCCGATAAAACAACTCGACCTTCGATAAGTGTAGTACGGTGCACGTACGCGTTTCCGCGCGAGAACTCGTGAGCACCGAGAAACCCGCTTGTCAGAGAAACAGCACGCAGCCTGCAAGCCGTCACCGGGTTGACTGACTCCCGGCGCCGAGTCAAAGAACCGTCGCGCACCGCGGCCACGCACACTCAGGAACGTGATGATACGAGGGAACGAAAGGCGCCGTGCAGAGTAACAGGGGTTCCCAAACTTGTTGCTATATCGTTGCGCTAGTCTTTCCCCCGAGTTAGATTTACTTATATTTTATAATTTAATTAAAATAATCTCGTTTTCATTATGTGTGTAAATTAAAATGAAGTTGACACGCAATAGAAAACAAATGTTAAATTAAAAATAAACTACAAGTAATCTTTTCTAAAATAACATTATCTCTTTTTCTTTTTTCTCTCTTCTTTCGATAAAATATAGAAGTTATTCTGTGGTGTATAAAAAACTGATATAAAATTATAATTAAAATATATCCTGTCTATATTTATCCCTGTAAATATACTTTTAACCCGTATAGGTGTCTGTCTTATTTTTATCTCATCTTGCAACGAGAATCTCTTCTCAATGCAAGACTGATTTTCACATAACTATGTTATTGCGAAATTATCCACGCCGTATGGAACCGGTTTCACGCTCTGAACGCATATCTCAGGGACGCGCCTACGTGAGGCACTTATACATCGAGGCCATTCGTGAATTCGAACACAAAAGACTTTACATAAAGCAGATTTGCAAGCGACCGAAAACATCTTCTAATCAAATCAGAAAAATTCATACGCTAATTATAATTTTTATTATTTTATTTATATAAATTTCATAATTTTAAACGTAATTATATCTTTTCTCTGACCTCTGTATGTAACACACTTAAAAAAAAACTCAACTATTTTCAGTTTTCAAGATTGAAAGTTTAGTCGAACACTCTTTCCAGAGAAACCGAAGTTTTCTTTTTACCAAAACAAAAATCAAAATAACTTTGCGATACAATACAGTGTGACGTCTCTCGACAGGAATATCTCGCTGACGTGCAAGATAATAAAATAAAAGAAGATAGTCGCACGTGCGCGAAAGAAGTCTGTCGTGTCGCGGAGAGACGAGAACACGCCAGTTTTCTTCTAGGGGGGGAAAAACGCGCGACAATGGGAAGAGGGTTGTAAAAGGGTAGCGGCAGCGAGAGATCTACGAATCCCGCGCGCGGGATATATAAAATGCCAGGTGCAACGCGCGCGATCGACCACGCAGCCGGCCGCGTGATCGTTCCGCGTTATAAGCGTCTCCGAAACTTTTCTTCTTTAATCAAACCGGCGTCGGATTCGTTCGCGCGAGTTGAACGACCTCGATGAAATAAGACGCGCAGGGCAATACTTCCGTGAAATCCTGCTATAAATGTACCCCGGCGTAATGCAAACCCTCTCCCTCTTCGGGTTCTCGTGCACGGGGGCGTCCGGTGTGGATGCTCTCTCGCAATACGCGGGAGGATAACGAAACTTACTCGCTAATATCACGAAAACCGGATCAACCGTGCGGCATCGAAATTGTTTACCGGGCACCGTGCCAGCGCTATTAAGCGATCGTTTATTTATATCCTCGCTCGACCACGTGTACGGGGCGTGTCTATACCTTCAAAACACTACTGCTCCTGATACCACAGCGAGCGCGTGGATTATTGATGGCGAGATTAAGAGCGTTGCTTAGAAAGCCGTCCGCAAGATGCATTAGGGCCAATAAAATATTAACGTGCGCGATGTAAATAATATAGCTGAGCTTTATGCGGAATGTTTCGTGAAATTACACGTCGGTCGGTTTAAAAAGAATGTTTTTAGCGTAATTGTGAAATCTTCAAGAGGATCAAAGAGATGTTTCCTCAAACGAAAACATCTTCTCTGCCGAAAAGTTTTCAGTTAAAAAATCATAAATTATTTCTGACAAATAATAGAACACGCGCAAATGTAACGAAATCGTTACGATAAATGCTGACTGACTTTATAAATAACACGCGCGAGGAGGAAACATTTCTGCCGCTGATGCGTATACTTTCGCAGTTAAGTGTAATGCGCGTTTCGCGTTATCTCTCACGAAGATATTGCCGCGTTTTCTTTGTTAAATGATAAATTGAATTACGTCTGCCGCGTAACTGCCAATTACTCTTCGACCATTCGACCGTCCGGCTTCGTACGCGCTCATACGTTCGCTATATAACTGAGGAATGTGGACACAGTCATTTGTCATCGCGAGAAACAATATCTACTGTGTCGTCGTCGTCATCGTCGTTACCGTTTCTTTCGATTCTACGAGAACTCGCACGACACGAGAGAGAGAGAGAGAGAGAGAGAGAGAGGGAGAGAGAGAGATCACGTCGAGTGCTTCTAGGTCACGTGGCATTAAAAAATATCCTCGATATAACAAGCACAGAATACTCTCGCGATCATATTTTTCTCTTCAATTTTACAAGTACAATTTTATTAAAAAAATTAATTTAAAAACTTTAGAATTTATTTCCGATAATTAATATGATCGTAAAAAAATATAAGATACCGCAACGGAGGCACGAAATTCGTTGCAACGCGAAACAAATGATTGGAAAAGCGTTTTAATATGACAGTTAGAATCCTATGAAAACTTGCGACCCGCGAAAAAAAGAATATCATTTATAACACCGCTGCTGTTCAAACCAGTTAATTGATTTTTACGGTTCTACGTAAGTGCGCTGTTTGTCAGGAAGTTAAACCGACTCGCTGACACGGTCATTTGTCACTCGAGAAGAAAAGTTACATATTGAAACCGCTACACAACGAACTTGTAAAATGCGCGTTATTTTATTCGTGTATTCTCGTTTCTATTTAGTGTCGTATTAATTTAACAGTGAACAATAAATATCTCATTAAGTAATTGCAAGTAATTAATGAATCGAGTAACACATGTATGTATCTCCGGTTTTTTTTTTAATATTTTGCTGCTATTATTGTGCTACTTTTTTTTTCATAATAGGTATTTGTAGGTAAATCGCTAATGTTTTACTACTTGAAACATCTTGAATAAGCTTTATATTGGTAAATGTTTACAATAGGGGAAACTCCTCCGATCGGCTTCTCGTTTTGATACATTGTAAATATGACCTTCCTGAGTACGTTTCTAAAAGTTTTATCCGTCGCTCATTGTTT